>CM060964.1:33662910-33685410 GCA_030765045.1 Tenodera sinensis
GAAAAAAGTCGGAAAGGAACAAAGGATTTTCTCACTTTTCTACTTCCAGTAGGTTTCATAGGCAAATGCCTTCTCTAAACCTTACCTTATTGCACCTGTAATTAGGTCACCTATTTTCAATACGCAGCTGAGTTTATTGACAGTCTCTATTCCATATGTAATCGCCTGTCGGACACACAAATAGGCTGTGTCTTGAATCACCAGTCGCATTTGTATACAAATACTATTAGGGTGAAAATATAATAGGAATGTTTGGGTTCCACTAACCCCTAATGTATCTCCAAAGTATGCACTGGTTTATTCGTCACTCCAGTGTAGGTGTGGACGACAAACCTCAGTTACTATAGGTACCTATATGCTTCCAAAGTTTCAGGTCCTGCAGACATAACACAGCAACTGGTAGGTCCTCCCTGCACTGCGCGCTGTAGAAGATAAAATACTGCCTTCCCTCACTCCAGGACAAGATCTCGTGTGTGTTACCTAAGCAAGCAGGCGTCATTGCGGTCCAAGACCAGTGTTGTCGGTATTTAACACGTGATTATCATGTGCCTGACGAGCAATCCAGCAGTAATTGCTAACTGTGCGTCTTATCTTCTGTTTTCGCGGCAATATTTACAATGCCTTCATGTAGCGCCAGCATGCAATGCTTGCATCAGTTAGATATTGCCTGTGTGCTAACAAGTTCGTTTGCAGCATTCTGTTTATGTAGCTATTTGCCTTGTATTTATGTGTGTCTGAATGTATGTATCTGTACGCACGTTGTATACATTTGCAATAATTGTCTTACTCGTTTAATGAATTTTAATTATGTCCAAAAATATTCGCAAAGATGGCGCAACCAAGTTAGCGAGCTCTGGAAGGGAATAAAATTGTGTTTGGTAAGGTACATTGCATCCCATTTAAGGAACTACGCAGTCGATAGCATTGCTGCAGAACATGGTCGCAAAATAGTTTGGCTTCCCCCTTTCCTAGTGTAATCTGGGTTAATTAATTTGGGCCGAACTAAAGGGTTACGTTGGGCGAAACAACAAAGATTTCACTGTGTCGACTGTTAAAGCTATAGAACAGGCTCTAAAAGCTGAAAACTGTGAAAACGTGGTTAGGGCGTAACAAGCGCAGCATCGGAAAATGAGTTTTGGAAGAAAGAATGGAGAAACTTGTCATTTCCGCGGGAAATTCCAGCAACAACACCAATGATGCAAGCGATGCGCATTCAGCGACATTTTCCCATTAGAATAAGCATCAATATTTCACTCTTTTGTTAATGCAAGTCTTTATATTAATATATTCTTGCATGTTCTATCCTTTGCGTGTAGATTCAGTATTGTTGCAAATACGAGTAGGCATAAATTATACCCGTTTGACATTCCAAGCGTAATCCAACTGTCTTCGTGCACATAATCCTAACACCCTCTCCACGTGGTCACGATAAGCGGTAACGTTGCCTCAGTCCCTTTCTTGATTGGCCGATGAGTGTGTTCGGTGTAAAGAGGAACTTGAACACTTACGGAACAGGTGGACGGGACATTCGAAGTGCATTCAGGTAGAGAAAACATCCACAGCTCCGAGTTGCATTTATTGGGGAGGCTGAGGAATACAAATGTATACTCCATCCAGCCTTAGATCCGCACCTTGTATCACTCCGCGATAACCTGATGTTATCTCCTGTGACAAACACAGAACAAACACCACGTGAACTCATACCCCCTATTTATGTTGCAACAGAACGATATTTATTCAAGAATATTAGAAATATCGCGTTAAATTTAAGTAGTCTTTACCAGGGTTATCGTACATCTTGAAACCTCACAGATAATCGCCGATATTTAAGGAACTGTATTTTATGGTGTGCTTTGGTTTCTGCGTATTGCGAGTTTGTTGTTGATAGCTTCTGTTTACATCAAGTGCGGATCTAACGGTGGAGCGATTATAGTTGTGTTTTCATTGTGCAACTCGCTCCTCTCGGATCGCAATCCTTAAAGACGTTACACATTGTCAACAAAACAGTGACGCTTTCCTCCAAACGCTGCCATATCTTGACTCCTGATACGCGAGTGGTTTCTCCAATCTTCTACTCCCATTTTCATGTGATTTGTGTTCTTTCAAGTGAAGATTAAAAGTCCTATCCCACCAAAGTTAAATCTGCTAAATTCATGACTCAGAAGCTAAGTTGTCCGAATAATTTTGTTTACAGAATATAGAGCTGAATGCTTTCTAAGTACATTGATCTACTTTTATACATCAAGTTTCTTGAATGGGTGAGTGAGTAGTGGTGTTTACGGACCCGTCGACAACTAGGTCATTAGGACCCGAAGTCCAAGATAAAAACAAGAACAGCTAAAAACTCACCCCTAAAAGGTTAAAAAGTGGAAGTGACTAAAATGAGAGTTAAAAAAGCTAAACATTAAAACAGAAGACTGTTAAAAAGCTAAACACACCAGAAGTAAAATATCCTAAAATTCTAAATCCGCCAAGATAAAAAACACCCTACACTTGCTGACCAAAATCAATATTGGCAACAAACCGCAGTACTGTAGTTACAGCCACTGGGTCACTGCCTAAAACGGAGCACAGTGTAAGACCCAGGCCATGGAACTGGCGCTCACGAGCGTAACGAGGACAATCAATAAGCACATATGCACGTTGCACAGACAGGCGCCGGATCACCACGTGTGTGGCTCGAGTGTGGCCTAGTTTCTTTATTAATCTAGATAGTTGTGTGTGCTATCTTTGTTTAAATTTTCTCAAAAAAATCTTTAAAAATAATAACGAATCGTCGTGTTAATACCAAGGCAGATTCACAACATCACGCAGCGGTTTTATCAATCCAACCACAATCTACAATAGTTTGTGAGAAAACGTGACATTTATACCAGGAAAGCTCTTTCACGGAAAACGGCGTTCAAAGCAAACCTCTAGAAAACAAACACTTATGTATTTTCAAGAGAAGGAAACCACACGTATTGAGCAAACAGAAGCTGCCCTATTTAACAGCAGTACCAACCTGTAGAACAAAACGTCTAAAGGATGGCCAAATGTTTACGTCTACTCAAGAGTGTGTCGAGTTACGATTAATATCTCGCAATACACAGAACAATAGCAGTTGCAGTGTCACTATTACAAATATATGTAAAAATAAGTATTGTACCTGTTATATAAAATATATAAAAGCTAAGCATTGAAATTTCAGTTAGTAAAACTGCGCAAACCACCAAGAAATTTTCTTTCTTTCTGTTTTTTTTTTTTTTTTTTTCCTTCAACTTTTGCCCTTAAGATGGTAATTATTATTTATTTATGCCAACAAACTTGGCATAAATAAATAATAATTACCATCTGAAGGTTATTTAATCCCAGGACATAAAGTACTTACAATAGTAAGTCACCATTGGGGTAATTGTCTCTGATGTGAGACTGCCTTTGTGGTTTACTGGGAAAAATACGAACTGGTTTGACAATTCAATGTCATTTTTGCAGGTTGTCACAGTAGCTTAATGGTTAGAGCACCCGCCTAGTAGTCGGAGGGTCTGTGGTTCAAATCCCAGCTGTGGCATTTAATTTTTAAGTTCCAGTTCTACCTCTCAAATTTTGCCCTTAATTTAATTTCCATTCCTCTTCAAGATGTTTACGTTTGAGTTGTACTCCGTAATAAATAATAAGTGGAAGTGAATGTTTCTCCTGCATAAGCTCTGTTTGTGCACCTTGATTGTGTGCATTAGTCTTCTCTTTGCATAAGTCTGCTGAATGCTGAAGAGGCTCCTATTGGCCCTATGTGGAATGGCTGTTTCTCACCCAATGATGTCTAAAGAAACAAATCAGTGTTGTTGCAGGCACAAACAATATCGATTTTCTATAACGAAAATCTAAAGGAGTAATAATAATAATAATAATAATAATAATAATAATAATAATAATAATAATAATAATAATAATAATAATAATAATAATAATAATAATAATAATAATAATAATAATAATAATAATAATAATAATAATAATAATAATAATAATAATAATAATAATAATAATAATAATAATAATAATAATAATAATAATAATAATAACAATAATAACAATAATAACAATAATAACAACAACAAGAACAACAAAAGGAAGAAGAACAAGAGTAACAATAAGAATAAGAATAACAACAAAGTTCGTTATCAAACCACCTAACTATGTATTAAGCATAATGAAAATCCGTCTTAGGTTATTTCTGCAGACGGTTCCTGAAAAAACTATTCCGTTTACGCGTTAGGCACTTTTCCGGTTTAGAGTATTACTTAGCATAGGAAATAGTTCCGTTCCGAGATTTATTGGGGGTCCGGTTCAGTCAGATTTTACATTATTATTATTATTATTATTATTATTATTATTATTATTATTATTATTATTATTATTATTATTATTATTATTATTATTATTATTATTATTATTATTATTATTATTATTATTATTATTATTATTATTATTATTATTATTATTATTATTATTATTATTATTATTATTATTATTATTATTATTATTATTATTATTATTATCATTATTATTATTATTATTATTATTATTAACGAGAAATACATCATATGCATTATCTTTGTTTAAGGAATTGTTTAAATATATTTCTTAAACGCCATTGATGCAGCTACAGAAACCAATGTTACTTGTTCAAACACGTGCAGAAAAGAATGTGCTGATTTTTGTTTTGTTTGGATTGAATAAAATTGATTATTTAGCTTCTTGCTTGCTACCCTACATCAGAGGAACACACACAAAAGTAAATAACTCTGGTGAGGCCATCGCTGGGCCATGTGCACCAGGCGCAAGTAACTCATAAGAAAATTCTTCGTCTCTTTTCCCTACACCCTCTCGTCCATCGGAAAACATTTGGAGCCGGCTGTACACAGCTGTATACAAATAAAGAGTAGAGACGGCCTTATGAGTGTGTGTAACACAACAAATGTACCTCTTTGAATGAAACTCTTCTGCTGATACCTCATCAATTAAAAGTGCTAAAAATCCTGGCTATTGCCCTCGACATTTTCACTCAAAATCATTTAGACCTGCAGTTGATATTAAACTTGTATCCGTGCGCAATGGAAATTAACTACGTGGTTCATATTGACAGTGTGGTTTACATGACAATGACATATGATAATACAGGACAATTAATTAAACTCTTGTTTATTTAGGGTAGGTACCTTTGTATGACGTATTATACCTATGACGCTGGTACTGGCGTAAAATGAAATGAAACTTGTGTGCTGTATGGGCCCGGAGGGACAGATGTGTGCAAAGGAAAGAAAATGTCTTCTCCTCGTGTATGAACAGCGTTGGACATTGTGTCATCTCTTGGAAGCACATAGCACAGGACTGGCATGTGTGTGAAGCACTCAACATGATATCGGCCATTCAAAAATGCAACCAAATATGACTTTTAACATAACCGTGGAAACCTGTGTTATTTTACACACTTAATAGTCAATAATATTGAACATAACATTAATAATGACATTTATTGCATTAAAATAAGTCAGTTATATCCTGAGAAATTGTAACTAAAGTTGACGCTTGAGATTCAACGAAACGCGAACTTCACGCTGCAGTTAATCGCGAGTTAACGTTCTAGAATATGACAAAAGTTGCTCCTAGTGTCATTTTTAGGGTTACCAGGCGTCCGGAAATCCCCAGACATGCCCTACATTTTAATCATTTGTCCTGCGTCCGGGGGGAATATTTGAAAATTCTCTAATGTCCTACATTTTCAGAAACAAGTAGTGATCGTTAGAAACTAGGGATGGGTCCTCGATACTTACGATATGGTATCCACATCGAACGATACTTCAGAAAATTCGCTCGGTACTTTTTCGATTCTTCGGTGGCGATTCCGCAATTTTTATTTTATTTTAAAATCAATAAATATTATTGCGGGAAGTAGAACATTTTAAATTGGTGCAATGACTACGTAAACAGTAGAGACGAAGACGGAGATACGCTCAGGAAGACCCTTCCTTCCACAGGAATTGCTTATCCAGTGTAAAGTGCAAACCCAAACATCTAATTACCTCACTGCAAGTCAAGCATGAACCTGACCAATTACATGTTGAGTTGAATTTTCTAGGAAGTGCTTCTTCTCTGGAGATAACTAGAAATGTCAACGCAGGTAAACAGGCAACTTCTTCCTGCATCCAAAAATGATCAGGTAAAATTAATTTTTAATGTTTTCCCGCAGATTTTCGGACACCTTTGTAGGGATAGTCGTGTAATACTGACATACTTGTAAAAATCTATCACATAACAAACTTTTCTTTATTTTATTTTAGGTGTCACTTGCTACAAAGTCCGAGAAACTGCCAGGAATGTGGCACCTGTACAGTAACATTATTCAAGAAAATAATCGTGTGTCAGATTCACTGGCAGTTAACAGACCCCAAGAAAAAATCACTGCATATCTCAACGACGATTTGTCACCTCCTCTTTCTAGTGCACTGGATTACTGGAAAACAAATTCAAAATTTCCAAAACTAAAAACATTAGCCGCTAAATATTTGTGTACCTATTCCACAGCAACAGTTTTCTCTGAAAGATTATTTAGCACAACAGAGCTCATACCTGACGGAAAAAGTAGGTACCTAGTAGAAAGAGTGAGAATGCTAGTATTCTTGAACAAAAACTCTTAAAAGTGGACTGTTTCAAAAACGCATTTTGCTTTTAAATGTCTAATGTAGAGTTTAAAAATAAGTACACCGATAGTTTTAAATTTTGTGTCATTAAATATGTGTACCTAATTAATGAATTTAATTGACATTACACAGTTCTCGCAACATTCTATTTTGTATTGAAGCTAGAAGTAGAAATGACGGTATCGAGTATAGAAGTATCGGATATCGTGGAAAATATTATGTATTGGTATCGAGTATCGAGTGTCGAGGAAAATTGTTACTGACCCATCCCTATTAGAAACTGAACAGCCAACTGGCAAAATAGAAATTAATAATTGGTTATTAGACACAACTGCAACTCGCTATGGCTACACCGGCTACACTCAAAGCGCATACCCGTGCATTAGTACCATCAGGTTTGCCAACCCTTACGATAAGTATGGGGTGTACGATAATTTGAATGTATGATAGTTCGATACCGGCGAAATATAATTTTCACTAGTTTGTCACACCAGCGAAATGAAATTAATTATAAATAGCGACACCATTTTGGCCTTCATGGGCTGTCTCCACCCCTCTAAGACAAGTACCTATTTCATATCCTACTAAGCCTCCTACCCTTTACCCTCTTATTGCCACTGTTGAGAAGATTGATAATCAATGGAGAAATCTCGGAGTAAGTGATATTCCGAAACAAAGAACATGCCTGAACCTGACAGTTTCTGGAGTGCTGTTTAACACATGTATCACCTTGGTGGAAATACTCATTTCAAAGAACTGGCGGAGTGTGCATTATCAGTGATTTCGTTGTCCCACAGAAACGCTTCTTGTGAAAGAGCTCTTTTTTTTTTTTTTTTTCTGAACTGGGTTTAATAAAAACCAAAATTAGAAACAGATTGGTACTACATACAGTATTCTGTCATCTCAGCTTAGAAAGAATGTTATGGTCTGAAAATCTGCAAGTCACCGAGAAGACGTTAAAGTTTATGTGAACAACAAATTTGTATAATGCTGCAACAGTTGAGAAAGATGATGAACTTTCAAATGAACAGTGCGAGAAACATAAATGCTAAAGTTGCAATACTGGTTGAAATCATCGATCTTGTAAGCGGATACCACATGCATCAAGACTGTTACATTTTCAGAAGTGTTTTGCTGATCTTTATTGTTGTAGCGTTTGGTTTATGATGTACGATAATTTTGAATGCAAATATATTGTTTTGGGTGACCGGTACGATAATTTCGCTTTTAAGCATTGGCAACTCTGAGTGCCATTTAAGAAGAGGTTGGCAACGCAGCATTTGCACTCCGAGGCAACAGATTGGTATTCTGTGGAGGCAAAGCAGAGTGATGATTTACTCTCACTCTTCCATTTGCGTTGTGGTTTCGGAAGAATAACAAAATGGAATGTTAACAGTGTTTTTGTTACAAGCCGAAATGCCTAAACGAAAATGCAAATTCAATGATACGTTTTCGTTAAAGCATAAGTGTTTCAAGGCAGGAAGAAGGGAATTTGTTCCTGCACACAACGCTAGTGTTGAAAGATTATCTTCAATAAAGGCACAGTGAAGAGATTAAACTAACAATATCTATTGATTCAGTCAAAGGCATTGTAATGAAGTATAATTGCTGTTGTGTGAAATTTCTTAATTATATTTGAAACAAGCAATGTTTTGCGCAAGATTAGTTCTTTTGAGACGTATGACTGACAGATCACATTTAACATATGTTTCGGGATTTTAAGAAAATATAATTTATGTATGTAGATATGTGTAAATAGTATTTAAATAACACAGCATATAAACAGTTCTTTTAGATGTCAGTAAATCTACTAACATGGGGCTGTCGCTTTTAAGCTTACTTAAAAACCATCGCTATGGGCTGTGTTTGAACCCGCGACCTTGTGATGAGTAAGCCAGCGCCTATCCAACTGAATCAGCTGCACTGACGGGAGAAGGGAGTTGGTTGTACTAGCTGCCATCGGCGAGTTTCAAGGACTCTGCCCTCTGCTCTCTCTTGTCTCCTCTCAGATCAGCCCTCCCTCCCTCTTGGCACCCGTTCAGGGGCACAAGCACAAAAGATCGACCGAAGATCATGGTGCTAAGTCCCCCCGTTACCTGGTCAAGCGTTTATAATGAAGTAAAATATATTACTAGATATAATATAAAATATATTAATAGATAAAATATATTATTATATATATTATTTTGTAGTGCCTATAATTGCCCTTTTTTTCAATAGAGGTGTGCCTAGGCGCCTATTATGCATTTTTCTTATTTTTTGGTATTGAGAGCTGTTATCAAAATGTTTTGTTAGCAGTTATTTATTAATGTGATGTTAACCTTAGTATTTCAATTATTATTTAATGCTGTGAGGTGAGGCGAGGCTTTGTTGAGAACGTGCCTGAGGAAGTTTGTAATGGTGACGTTCCTTTCCTAACGTCAGCAGTTGCATGTTTCGTGCAATAATAGTATAATGGCTACTTAGCACAATAAAGTGTATCGTAAATCGTCATGTTCAAAAACGATTGCCTTACAACTGGGAAATCGACAATTTTAGTAAAAACTACAAGCTCATCACTTTCTATATTAGTACGATGACTTTGACTTTACTATTTTCTAATTCTCGTACAATACTATCTTAAAAACACTGGATTCACTTGATTGCAAACGCAACAATAGCTTGTTTAAGGGGAGGCATCTGTGAAAATGGCAAAAATCCACAATTTTTGTTACAATGATGTGAAAATTTGTATGTATGTGTGCCAAAGCATAACTAGAAGGTTTAGCAAATTTCACTTTTCTATGTAAGATAGTTTTTGCAAAAAAAAAAAAAATTTTTTTGTTCGTTTTTTGCTGCAATTTTAGGGTAGTATAGCAAACGCTTCTTATAAAATATTATTTGTTCTAAGTAAACTAAACTCTGGCCATATGTTTCCCTAGATTATGTCTACAAAACCTGGTATTTTTATTTGGCTATGTCAAACAGTTTTGGAGAAAAAAAATATTGAATACCTCAATGTCCATATTTTTTCAAATTATTAATAATTTTCAAAATAAAAATTCGATAACAATTAAACTACTCCATCTAGAGCATTTAAAATACCAAGTTTTATGAAGCAACTATCTAAAAACATGTGTGCAAAATTTAAAAGAAATCTATTAAGAACTGTATGAGAAGATGCATTTTGAAGATTGAAAAATGTGAAAAAATAGAAAGCAGAGAAAAATGACTTTAAAGTTTTAAGTATATGACAACATACATACATACGCCATGGGCATTTAAATCAAGGCGTAACGGCCTTTTAAATGGTGATGAGGAGTAAACGACGGTAGATTCTGAAAGTACAAGGTACAGACATAATTTTAAGGCAAAAAACGAAAAATCGCATTTTTCGTCAATTTTGTCCAAATTTCACCGATGCCTCCCCTTAACAGGAACACCTAACAGAAGCAGTAATAATTACAATCCAGCGAGGGATGTAGAACGTATTCAAGAGAGACATTACTTCAAACTGATGATAGGACTTGGCATAAAATACATTATAACTGAAAAATGAAAATTTAAAGAAAAAGTGGTTACGGTTTAGACTTTAAGAGAAGAGTGGAATGTACTAAATTTAATATATAGTATGCGGTTTTGAAGTTTCTAGCAGTGGTAACATGAACCTAAGGATTTAGAACTTTCGGTATCGAAATTTCACACCTTTTTGACATTTTAATAACTTTGTTTTGGTTCTGACTTTTGCGTCTTTGTTTGGTATATTTATGTATATTTGCCTTTTTACTAGTATGTTTATTTTATATTGAAATTTATCTGTCTTTTGCAATGATCCGTTTTATAAGGGCGTTGATGACCAAGTAACAGGTGATCCAAAAGACTCAGAACCGGCTGCATTGTGTTTTGCAAGCAAGCGTCCTCGGCGCTCGTCGCCGACTGCCGCTGCCATGGAACAGCGCGGATGAAACCATACACAATTTTTAAAATTAGTCTTAAAGGCTTTACTTACCAATGTTTTTAAAGGCCACCGTCGTCCATACATTTTTGGCACATCCTTAAGAAGGTATCCATCACTCGCCGTAGTTCACATTGAGAAATGCTGGCAATTTCTGGCGGATATTTTGTTTTATTTCTTCTAGGATGTGTGGGTTTGCCTTGTACACCTTATGCTTTAAGTTACCCCAGAGATAGAAAATGCAGATGACCTGGAAATCTTTCTGCAAATCGCACTTTCACTTGGCGAGCTGACTCAGTTAACACATACGAATCATAAATAAGCACACGCAGTGCACTAGAAAACAAATGCTGAGCCATAACACACTTTGTGACTAAGCACAGGACAAAATAATAGAGCACACTGGTAATAACTCAATCACACGATATCACGTCAGCTCTATACTGCACTTTCAGAGCAGGGAAAAAACAAGTCAACCGCATGACCTTGTGTACAGCAGCTGCGTTATCGTGTTTCTCTGTGCGCAGTAGAAAAACACTGCCCAGCGGTTTGGATATTTTTGGGTCTGTCTATAGTTGATGGGGCCCAAATGAGCCAGTTGTCGACGGGCCCTTAAACTCCACACTACTCCTACTACTCTATATTTGAGCGCCTTTAGTCCTACAATATCATCAGCATGCGGTTATTCGAAATTTCTATACTGTTGTCATATTTATCATGTAAAAATGTGTTATGACTGGTAAATACATAAATAAGTAATTGTGCCTACTGTTTATCATTACTTATAATACATATCTTAGCTCCTATTTTGAGCTTGTAGTGCTATTAATAGCCTATAATTCGGCGAGCAGTATCTTCAGGAGTTTCTCAAATCAATGGTCCCAGTAAGGCCATTTTCTTTATTATTATTATTATTATTATTATTATTATTATTATTATTATTATTATTATTATTATTATTATTATTATTATTATTATTATTATTATTATTATTATTATTATTATTATTATTATTATTATTATTATTATTATTATTATTATTATTTTTATTGTTGTTGTTATTATTATTATTATTTTTATTGTTATTGTTATTATTATTATTATTATTATTATTATTATTATTATTATTATTATTATTATTATTATTATTATTATTATTATTATTATTATTATTATCATCATCATCATCATCATCATCATCATTATCATTATCATTATCATCATCATCATCATTATCATTATCATTATCATCATCATCAATACCATCACCATGATTACTATTATTACTATTGTTATTATTATTGTTGTTGGTTGTGGTTGTGGTGGTGGCGGCGGCGGCGGCGGTGGCGGTGGTGGCGGCGGCGGTGGTGGTGGCGACGGCGGTGGCGGTGGTGGTGTTATAGTTTTTGTATAATTAATATTGAAATCTAAGTTTCAAAAGTAGCGATTTCTCTTCTAATCCACTGTGTTATATTTTTCCTCCTCTCCCGAAGTTGTCTCTTGCAGGTTGGTAGCACTGATGTGCAGGAAAATTCCGAGATTACTTCGCTAACTGCGTACACGGAAATGAAGAGGTAAAAAATAACCTGGCGGATGGGAACATCCCTTTAGTAACGAGAGATGGGATCATCAAACAACTGAGCTGCGAGAAATTCATGTTAGCTTTTGGTATCGTTCGCTGTCTCGGTGGGATGATAAACGGGAGCAAAATTGATCATCTTGCTAGGGAAAAAACATGGCATAGATAACGGAAACCTCGCAACCTGATCTCTCTCTTCTTCATCAAATTTAATTGAATTAAAGACAAGAGAAGCTGAGCATAATAAACTAATTAACTGGCAATGGTGGCTAACAATGTCTTGGCGATCGTAAAATTTGATACGCAATCTCGCAAAGCAGATATTGGCAGGACCGTGTTGGTGTGTTATGATTGGCTAGTGTGCCTATCCTTCATTATGATCATGGCGCCCTTCACTGGCCTGCAGCAGAATGTATAGCGTGGAGATTCAGAATTTGATTGACCCCCAGTAATCAGCAGTAATTGGGCAGCAAAGGACGACGCGAACTGTAAAGTCACTTTCCTCACGTAAATTGTTTGCCTTATTCGAATTCTATGGTTAAAGGTTATACGTTTCCGGAGATCGCCGAGATGCAACCGAAACGAACGCTTGATTAGTTAAACACTTATAAAAACGGCCCGGGATGTGCAGCTAGTGCTAGATACCCGAGCTTGCCCAAATATGACATCAATCTTACAGCGTACATGTGACTTGGTCATGTGATGTCTTGTAAAACACACATACCCTCAAGCCTGTTTAGTTAGTAACCGTTAGGCTTCGAACCTTTGTACAGCTATTACGAAATGAGGCGATTGCAAGTTACCGGCCACAGAGGCAGACCGTGACGTCATTGCCTCTGTACAGTGACAGCACAAAGCACAGTGCCTACAGCGCATAGTGTCTCTCGAATGTGCTCACTAGTCCCACACAGTAAAATGCCTGCAACACGAAAATCGAAACAGTCACGTATTGCTGATTTTGTATAAGAATTTGGGAATGAATATTTTACTGTAAATGGTGGCAACATTGAATGTAAGTTATGCAACAACGTTCGTGCGTCAGGTGTACCATGTCTCCTCTGTGTTGTGATCATGTGGCAGACTGACCCCTCCCACTTGCTATAGTCCAAACTCTGCAACTTGTCGTTCTCTGTATGAAGGCTCGTTCCCTACTGACCGTCGTGCACTCACGCCCTGTATAGCCTTGATGTGATGAGTCAAAAAAGAAAATGATCTAATCTTAAAGAGGATTTTCGTTGTCACAAAGAACTTCAAAATGGATTGGGGTAAGTCAGAATAAATAACCAAAGAAAAAGAAGATTTCTTATGAATGAAAATGATGACACTAAGCAGAACTCGATCACCAAATTAGAGTTCGTAAAGGCAGTTTAATTTAAGTTTCTACCACCGTGAAGCAGGACACTGGGGGTGAAATTTTGGTCAAAATTGTCAAAAAGTCGAAAATTGTTTTTACAGTAAAATGTTCCTGAAACTCCTGTGCATCTGGATCAGCTAACATTTTTCATATCCCCCACTCCATGTGGTCATTACGGCCCAGTGCTCTTCCCTTAACGTACACAGCATGTTCCTTTAGAAAAGCCTGTTTTTCTCAAAACTATATTTCTGCATATTCCAAATGTAGGTCGCGCCTGAAGCTTGCTTCAAATTCGGATAAAATTTCCAGAAGTATTCATAAATAGCAGCTAAACCATTCTATGATTCAATATTGATGTTATCATTAACATGAATTCCCAAAACATTTTTTTTTTATTAAAAAAATCAATAATTGTTAAGATTAAATTTTCTTTCTTATTAACAAACATATGTACAGCATGATCAGCAAATGTATTTGAAATATATTTTCATACAAATGTTACCCATGTTTTAGAGTACCAGTTCTGCCAATATAAACCAATTTTGAAAAGTTAGTAGACGTGCATCACATTTTGAAAATGTGTCTATTAAATTCATAAAATAATTTATATACGAGTATTATAAACGAATTATCCAATTTTAATGAAATTTGGTGTACATCCTATTCTCATATAAATACAAACACGGTAACAATTAACAAAAAAAAAACCTATCGAGAAATGTGGGACTTTCAAATTTCACTCCCAGTGTCCCTTAAGAACATATATTTTACTACCTCAGATGCAAGTTTCAACATTAATAGACAAGGTCATAAGTTTTACAAACCATATTTTAACCACACATGTAACAACTCACATAGAGGTATATTAATTAGGAATAAATATACTAACATATACTTGTAGGCAGTCCCAAGTCTGCAAAATGGGAAGCAAGTATTGCTTATATTAAGTATAGCAGAATGTAAGTGCTTTTGAGCCGTACGTCGGCCTCTTCAAAATCCCAGGGACGCACATGGACATCCGCGACGTTTCTTGTACTTAGTGAGTTTTTGTTCATACTCGTACAAAATATGAAGTGTATAGCCTAGGGAGTGTTGTTCTTCGCCTGAATACATGTTTATTATGGTACTAGGTAGAATTTCAGCATGTAAGGGAGAAAGAAGCGGCACTGCCAGGTCTTTAAGGATTGTTGTAAAAGGGAATTCACATATATTTTACATATAATGTTTGCACGTTTACGAAGCATTTTATGTGTTCTAAATCTCATGTAATTGCAAAATTATTACACGCAGAGAAAGTCTTACCGGTTTCAATTTCAGGAAGTTGGCAAGTATGAACTATATATGTTGTGCAATAGGACAAGGATACAATTTTAAATTTCACAAGCCTATTTGCTTTTGAAATCACCAATACAACTTTTTATAATCGTTTCGTTGCTCTCTGCTTTCCGCAATGTTTCTTCTGAAAGGTTTGTATCTATATTCTATATCCCTTACATCCGCCTTCTCAGCGCTCCGGGAACTGATCTGTTACCAACCCTTTCCGAGGTCCGGAAACAAAGCAGGTTTCCAAGTCTGTGGTATGTCACTCCTTAACTTCGAGAGGTAGACTAGCGTTACGTGACTTTACAGATGTTCTTTTCAACTTATCCGATAAAAACTACATCACCTTTTCGTAAAACATTTTGTTTACGACAAAGAATGTAATGATAAATTTTGACTTCTCAATTTTCACTGTCACTTCAGTGTTTTGATCTCGTCCAACTTGCGAAGCAGCCTCTTCTTCAGATGGTTGACACTCTTGAGAACCGAATACGGACGCCTCTAATCTTTCGCAGAAGCAGACTTACTGTACGTGACAGTCACTTGTTGTCGCACCAGAAACGTACTTGCTCACTCCTCGCCAAGACGCTGACTTATGTAACCACTGGAATTTTCCTTAGAAAATTCTAGAATGTTCTGGAACTTAGTAGAGGGGCAACTTCCAGAAGAGTCCGGTTATCTGTCGACACCGCTTCTGGTGTTCACGCAGTTATTTCTTAGTTTGACAATGTATAAATAAATGAAATATATATGCTGTGCCTACCCTTCATTCTGGTACTTGATATTTAAATAATTTTTCTTGTTATTTTTACGATGCCACAGGCGGGGTAAACTGACACTGTATGAGATGAATTTTGGGGCCACATCGCGCCGGTATTTGCAGTCGTCAGGACAGGAAAGACGGTCCTGGCGGAATTTGAACTCCAGACCACCCGAATGTGAGCTCCAAACGTTACCGCGGAGCCATCTCGCAGAGTCGTTTAAATAAAGTGTCAAGTTGAAACATTCTGCTTCCTGCTCACTCATAGCCTCTAAGTGGAATAACTACACAGAATGTTGAGAAAATTTGCAGTTTATGAACAAGCTACTAGCAATGTGCATGTAACTGTGCACTACAAATTGCCCCAAAATATGCGTAGAGATGACTTTAGTCACTCTGGTTGATTCCCTACTATGGTTAAAAGGTGGTATATGTTTAAATTCAACTCCACAATCCTCGAACCGTGGATTTTCAGCTTTCCATACATAAGCTTTACCCCTGCGCTACCGTGTCTTTCAACCCAGGCAGCATTAGCAGCTGTGTATAGTAGGCACATGATTATGAGCCCATAGACCAAACCGCACCAATGCAGTGTGTGTGTGTGTGTCTGTGTATGTCTGTACTTATCTGTGTGTATGTGTGTGTCGTGTGTGCGTGCGTGCCTGCGTGCGTGCGTGCGTGTGTGTGTGCGTGCGTGCGTGCCTGCGTGCGTGTGTGTCTGTGTGTGCGTTCGTGCGTGCGTGTGTGTGTGTCCGCGTGCGCGCGTGTGTGCCCCAGTGACTTCTGCCCTATGAGTTCTCCTTAGAAGCAACCCTGGCGTAAAAAGTTGCAAAATCTGTGACTTTATTTTCGCGTTTATTATTGTTTTTACTTGTTTGGTTACTGTTTCATGCGCTTTTACATTGGCCTTAGCCTGGTCCTTCAGCCGTGAAAAAGATGATGAGAAATGATGATCAGATGGGAAACGAACCCGGGACCTCCTGATCGTAACCGCGTAGCCATCTCACTCGGTATAGTTTTGGGTGCGAAGTTCCACTCCTGTATGTCGGCTTAGGCTGTTAGGAGTTACACCCCAAGGATATGCGAAAGTTCAAGTTAGCTGGAGCAAGTATGGTTGAGTTGGCTGTTATAATACTCAATACCTACAGACTAAATACCGGGTGGAAGGGAAGTCATTACATTCTTTTAAACCAGTTGTAGATCTTGGTGTATGGAACACATTTTGTATCTTACGTTTTTGTCTCTGACCATTTCCTACGGAGATGTTTTAGTTTTGACGAAAACAATCTGACAACATTGCAGATTGTGTGGCTGGTCACTTTCCCTAGCTCAGTACATAAACAAACAGCGTAACGGTGCGTCTTGAAAACAAACTCATACCCTGCCTTGTCCTTCCGTGTTTACTCTGTGAGTGTAGGCCCATCACAAGCGTTAGCTCCCCAAACATTAAGCGAAAGCGAAAGCGCCCGACGTGTTTACATGCAGAAACTTGGTCAATTCCCTGACCAACCTCAACGCAACGTTGTCGACTTACTTCACATTTTAAAAAACTGCTCAGAGTATTCCTTCACGTCTTTTAAGTGATTAATTATTTCGTAGCCCTATAATTACTACCGAAGTAATGTCAGAAATAAGTTACTCTACGCATCTAACAAGTAACAAGGTGTTATCTTCGCACATTCTTGTGGAATTACGCATCCAATTTGGATCAAAAACTTTATTTTTTTGAAATCGGCTGATCAGAGAGCAAAATGCCATTCGACTTTTTTGTTTGTAATGCTTCTGTGAAGCACATATTAGAAGGAATGCAATGACTTCCATTCCACCCTGTATATCGAAGAATAACCGTTGTCCCATCCGCTTGATGTTATTCAAGGTGGGTTGCTCCTAGGGTTCAGAAGTTGAAGATCTGTAAATTGCCTAAAAATGCCTAAAAAGGACCTAAAAGCTGGAAAAAGGGACTTAAATGCGTGGTCCAAGTCAATAATGTCAGTTTTTCTGTTTTCTGGTATTTCTAATGCTCAATATACTGCTGAAGATGGAACTACATTTGTGCACTAACTTTCACCTCGCGATATTTGCTTAAAGAATACTTCCATCGGTAGAATATACCTCCGCTCCAAATTCAGATACAAGCTGTCACAAAAAGAGGTTTTAATTGGCTCAGTTTTAGTCATATTAATGATCGAGATTTCTTCTACAGGTTGTGAAATTGCAGTCAAACATAAGGTGAATACAACCAATCCACTCCTACTGTCTAGTCAAGGACATTGCTGCGATTCTGGTAAATATAGCGGGACGTTTAAAGGGGGTTCAGTAGTTTCTCGCAGGACATATATATTCCCTCTGCTGGTGCTTATCGCGTGAATACAATAGTAAGTTTACCTGTGCTAGCCAGTTCTAGTAGTGTGTATTAATTAAACGAAATTAGAACTGAGATTAAACCCTGTTGGGCAGGAAAAAGTCAAAAGCAGTCACAGTTGCAAATAAAGCTATTAACTGAAACAAAAAGGCCAGAAAAGGACATTTAAACAAAAAGAGCAAAAATAAGCAGACAAAGACAAATAAAGGTCAGCATTTTCTGGCCTGTGGTGAACATAAATTTTGCTGGGCCTCATCTTCAGACTCAAGAATTAAAAAAATGATTTTTCCTCATCTTCCAAGCCCTAGTTATTACAATGTTTCTAGCTAGAGAAGACAGCACACAAGAAAGAGAACGTTTTATTCACTTTCTTTTGCTAATCTATTCAAATGAAAAATACAGAAAATGCCTCCAGTATGAGGCCGCCAAATCTCGTCTGAGTGTGAAATTGGAACACACAAAACAAAGCAGGCCAGTAAGAAGCCCACTTGGTTAGCAATCAGTCGATGGGGGTACGAGGTTGCGCTAGATGACAATAGATCTGATAAATTCGCAGTAATATCCAGGACACTTTCCTCTCTCATGCGACTGTGTGGTCGATACAATATTCTCTAGTCCACTTTGGATATTGTTATTTCATAATTAACAGTCCGGCTTCATAACCTGGTAGATGCTTCCTGTGGTATAGTCTCGTTTTACTTTGCTGAATATTGACGAGCTCGATGCACCGCCTGTGGCAATAATAGCTAACATTCACTAGAGTTAATCGGTAAATGTAAACGACATAAGCAGTGTGTAATTTATGGTTCCCTGCTTTATGCATTTACCGCTGCTAAAAGCTTAGTGACCTCATTTGTGAAAAATACTCAGCACAGGGTGAATACAAAATGCTGCCATTGTAGTGAAATTGGAAATAGGAATTGTTATGTCTTCGTTTGGACGCATTGCCGGCCTAACGGGAATTCCCTTGGCCCTGGGAAGCACGCTGTTGTCCGGTGGAGTCTGATATTTATAGTCCCTTAAATTCAAGTTAGGTAGATATCTTATGTAAGTGATAACTAGAATAACCTCAAGCCTTCGCCATACTTCTCTTCTTCTTCCTACTTCTTCTTCTTCTTCTTCTACTTCTTTATCTGATTACCCTCCCCGAATGGAGGACTTACAAGCCAGTGCCGAGGGTCAGATGCATGGCGGGGAGCAAACGAACCTATGGACTGGACAGAGTGAAGACCTAGAAGCGGGTGGTCAGCCCAGCACCATGTATGAGAATGAGGAAGAGGATGAGATGAAATGCAAGCGAAATGGAGGATTGGAGAGCTGTTAGTGGAATGATTGGCGGGGGAAATCGGAGAGCCCGGAGAAAACCCGCCCAGACGCCGCTTCGTCCACCATGAACACCACATTAGAGTCCCTGGGATTGAATCAGGGCAGCTAGATGACAGGCGAACGGTCTAACCGCTCGGCCACGGTTCGCCGATGTCCCTGTGCCACCACACAACTCTCACACCTTTTACAAATTGTGTATTAGTACTCAATTGTTCATGGTCATGTAAATAAAACCTTACTTCGTCCACAAACAAAATTAAAAGCCGGTCAATAAAGTGATCATTAACATTACCCAAGTTAGCCAACACCCAATTGCAGAAATGAATCGCGTGGCTGCTATTCCTCAACTTCAGTTGCCTTGTTGGTTCTTGATTTTAAAAGTTTATACCATTTCAAACTGCTTCCTCAGCAAGCATTCTCATTTATTTATCTATTTAGACTTCGCTCTCGCTTGTCTACTATGTCATCGAGTTATTCCTCTCCAAAGAACGAGGCGATTTACTTTACGTTTCTCATCTGTTTCCCTAAATCTGTTCCCAGGATTATAAACTGTTTTTCTGTGAGGCGCACAACTGGGAATCTTGTCTATAAATCGCCGCCTATAAATCGTTTCGGCCGTACTAAGCTCCATGGCCATCATGAGGAATGAATAATTAATAAATGAATAAATGGCCATCTCAACTCATGGCCTCCATTGGGAACTGCATAAGAAATAAACGGTCGTCTCAAAAATCATGGCCTTCTTTTAAGTATTCCTGTCCAGTCGTAGGCCTTTGTTCCTATTGACTATCTGGCTCTAATCTAATTTCAATTTTATAGGTCTGTCGTAATATCGGTTACTGCGGTGTAAAACCGCGACCTCATCAAACAATATTTTGTGATCATTGTCCAGACTGTGCTGTGCTATTGCTGATTTTTCTGGTTGTAGTAGTCGTAGATTTCGTTTGTGCTCCTCACGTCTCTCTTCAATTGTACGTCATGTGTGTCCTATACATGTATTTCCACATTGGCAAGAACACCAGTGTTCTAAAACAAAAGATTGTCCTTACCCGGTCTAATACACTGTCTCAGCTTTTTTGGTGGCAGGAATGTCATTTTAATGTTATGTCTTTTTTGAGTATCCGCGCAATTTTATTCGAGTCTGTACTGTAGAAGGGGATGAATGCCTTTCCTTTAGTTTAGATGTTCCGTCTTTCTCTTGTGTTGTGATTGTCCGTGGAGCGGTCTCTGTTATTCTTAACTCTCCGGTGTGCTGATGAATGTCTGTGATTGTGTAACCATTCTTTTTAAAGGTGTTTACCAAATAACTAATTTCGTGTGATAAGTGGTCTTTGTCCCCAATTGCATAAGCTCTGTAAAACAAGGTAGTGATGTCTGTATCAAATGGTGATGGCTAGAGGCCGGATGTTAGGCAAAATGGCTGTTCTTAATCACTATATTTATCATAAATACGACTTCATTTTAGTTCAACTTACTGCCTTTGGAGCTATTTTTATAAAGCTGAATGTGCCTATTTTTGACTATTTTAACATATACCTAATGCCTATAAATACCTACTTTCGTTCATTCGAACAAAAAACCCCAATTTTATTGAAAAAAAAAAAAAAATGTGTAAAATGCTTGACATACATGCTTGCATCTCATGAGTCCATGACATGTTGTACATTACTTAGAAGTTTGCTTTGGTCACTATTCTATGCTACCAGATTCCATTATAATGACTTGAAGAGAGAAACAAAACATTCAAAAGAAAAAACAAGCATTTGACATAAATTGTATATTTTAGCGAAATCCATGTTTTATTTAGTATGCTTTTGTCTGTCTTACTGTTTACCGTTTATGCAAAAGTCACCCAAAATGAAGAGGTCTTCTGAGGACATTCCCAGAAAATTCAAAGTATGAGTTATAAACTGCCATGGAATCGCCTGTTTGTGTCCATCACTGCATACTCACTGCCTCTCCCTCCGACTGAGGAGTGGAGTGGGCTATTGCCGCTCACTGTTTAAGGTTCTCCAAAGAGAACATTTTGGACTTCCCTGACTAAGAGCAATATACTTGACGACGGTATTATGAATCGCGGCGGTTCCAAGCGACAAACGCTCCCAGACGCTCCGACGAACCAAGAAGTGAGATGTATCCAAGCACAAAGCTGACGCTACTCATTGTAATCTTCCCCTTTCTCCTTAAATCCTTTCAACCTTTATTCATAGCTGCCAACGCCATGTTGCAACATAATTTCCGCACTGTTCAAGTTGTGTTGATTTTCACCCTGCCTCCAGATATAAGATTCTCGGAAATGCACGCAGCTAATGCATCGCTAATGCATCTGGAAACCTGGTTCCGCTCCTTTAATCACTCGCATCTAATCGTTCGGCGAATTCTACGGACTGGCTAGCAGAATTAGCAAAGGGCTGATAACCTACTTAATCATCTGGTGATTACTAATTTTCCGGTCAGACAAACTTTACACATCCTACGTTATATAGCATGTTCCTTTGATATTAATATTTAAAGTTCTTCTATTTGCTTGTTTTCTCTATCACCACCGCCACCACCACCACCACCACCGCCATCATCATCATCATCATCATTGTTATTGTTGTTGTTATTATTGTTATTATTATTGTTATTGCTATTATTATTATTATTATTATTATTATTATTATTATTATTATTATTATTATTATTATTATTATTATTATTATTATTATTATTATTATTATTATTATTATTATTATTGACTTCCTTCATTAATTCAATTTAAATGGTTTATCTTCTGAACCCAATATTTCGGTATCATTACAATAATTTAATTACTACTTAGTGCATTGTGTTTTGCCTGTACGCGTCCTCGGCGCTCATCGCCGACTGCCGCTATCATAGAACAGCGCGGATGAAACAATACGCTTTTAGAACTACTTTTATAGGCTTTACTTGCCAACTATGAAAGATGCTGAAACTGGCCACTGTCGTCCATACATTTTTGGCACCTCTTTAGGAAACTATCCATCACTCGCCATACTTTACGTTGAGAAATTCTGTCAATTTCCCGGCGGGTATTCCCCAGGGTGTGTGGGTTTGTCCTGTACACTTTGTTTTAAGTTACCCCAGAGATAGAAATCGCTTATTGGAGATCTGAGAAAACTTTCTCCGCTAATGTCGCACCATACACCAATTTTTTTGCC
>CM060964.1:33690410-33782910 GCA_030765045.1 Tenodera sinensis
AATAAAGGATGACAAACTAATGTAAAGATATTTCATAGATAAAGTATAATAATGTACAAAATCATTATAGAATTTGGAAATAGGAATGGGTGGTGTGCAATAGGTTGTGTCACAACTTTTGTTTTGTCGTTACCGTGGAGAAAGTCGTACATAAACATGGAAATGAGCGATAATCCTCAGCTGTATTACTGCAGCTCTGCACGTGGCAAAAAATGGTGGATGCTGCGAGGCGAGGCGAGGGTACAATAAAGCGTGCTGGGTAGCGTGTCCCCCTCCCCAACCTTATGGGCGCACGCTGGCGTTGACAGATGCAGCAACCCCACCACTAATTCAATACATTTATTGTTCACATACGAGTATTTCCCTACTCCTTATATTATATGATGCTCGCAGGGTGATGAAGAAAGGTAGTAGCTTAAGGGAAGACCAAATGGCAAAAAGTGGCATTTTTCTGTGGCATTTAAGGCACAGTACTTATATTTTAAACATTTTTTTTTAAAAAAAATCTGATGTGTTGCACTCACATGACTTTCTCTACTCTTGCAGTAACCATTCTTACAATTCCTTATTCCTCTATCTTTATCGTGTTAGTTGAGATAAACATTTGCAGAAATTATCTTATTGCTTATTTCCCTGTAGGTGCAAGGGGAATGTGGGAATACAGTAGGCTTTGAGCGATAGTCTAATGTTTTAAACCTTTCAGATTCCGTTCTCGTTGCACGGTTGACATATGTAAAAAAGAATAACGATGTCCCATTTGGCAGAAGTAGTTCTCCAAAACTCACACAAATAACAAGGAATATCTCCGAAATGGTTCACTCTACAAAAAATTTATTCAAACATGAACTGTGTATTTTAGCGAGATCTACATTTTTTCTGCAGTAAGATTTGGTCCATCTCTTACGGTTTACCAGTTATGTAAAAGTCATCCGGACTATACAGGAATACATGGGCTATAGCCAGAAAATTCAAAATAGACATTTCATTTGCCATAAAAATATCTCAAATATACGGCATTTTAATCAAAATTGTTAAAGCCATTTTCAAGATAATCAAAATTTTCGAAACGCTTTCCATGTAAAGGGTAGTTTAGGGTGGAACAGTTTTCTTGAAAATCTTGGTGTCGCATCCTTGAAAGACATTAAACTTAATAGCAACTTTGGTTTTCAACCGACTTTTCGTTTTTGAGTTGTGCTGTCCACAGACTGACAGGCACGCAGACAGACAGGCAAACGCGCGCGCGTACCTTTTTCTAAAAATGCCTCTTTTTTTTAATTCAGGGTGCCTTAAAATATATATTTCCGGTGAAATCTCGACATCGAGTTTTTGGGTGGAATTATCGATTTGGTTTTGTCACCTTTTTTTACGTTTCTATACATCTGAAGTAACCCTGTGCAGCGAAATCAATTAGTGGACCATTAAAAAATGGCAGACAAAAGATTTAACGAATATTAATTTAGAATCAAAGTCAAACAACTGTAACTTTAAATGTACCTAGCTGTAATGAACAGCCTACTAACGCAAATTCGTTTAGGTATTTGTATTCATCATGTGTCTAATTCCACATTTGCCTGCATTAAACGCTAAAATTGTTGTCATTCTCGCAGCCTACTGGATTAGTTGTAGGGTCAACTGTAATAAATGTTAATTAAAATGTATTAATGTTATTGTAAGTTGTTTACCTTTAAGTCATTATCAGTATTCAGTATATTAAGTAAATGAATTATTAATTATTTTGCGGAATATTGTAAACAAATACCACTCGAGGTTTTCATATTTGAGATAACCTCTGATTCTGTTTTGAATCTACTTTGGTGTTAATAACATGGTTATTGTTTTAATAGGTGTTGATATATTTTAATCAAAAGACGGAATAATTTAGCAATAGACTGCTAACTTCCTTAATAAATAAGCTTATTGGATAAACAAGGACTCATGTCATCGTGTAAAAATTTCTCTTGCATACCCTAGCTATTGAAATAGTTGTTCATGGATTTAGCTACATTAACAATGGCAGGGTAGAGCATTTACTCTCCCTTAAAGGCGTTATTTAATTATTATATATTATATATTTGCCACCCATTTATGTATTATTTCTCATTCTAGAGTACGTAAACACCGGGCTTTGTTAAGCAGGATTGATAATCACAGAAAATCAGAAACGCAACGTGAGAGAATGTTTGTTTGTAATAGTGTCCTTGCTTTCGATGAGACCTTGACTATTTGGTATTAATAAATTACGTAACTTAAGGTTTCCTCTACACTAATATTGGCTATTTATTTCTGAGCCGCAGTCAGCAGCAGAACCTGAGGTCCAACTTTGGCAGTATGCTAGCATCTGCACAGCCTTTTGTTTCTGCATACATATAATTAGAATAGGTACGTACGTGTGCAGCTGTATGGTTACAGCAGCATAACGCTCAAAACCAGAAGTTGTCACTCCACCCTTGAATATCAGCAGCTGTCCCCCCTGTCGGCGACAACCCCCTGTTGGGTTCATGTTTTGATAGAATTCGATACCTCCTGCCATGAAAAACTTGTTTATCGCTGTTTCTCATAGTCTTAGCCTTCTGTTGCAATTTTGTACTGGTGTTGCGTTATATCCATCAAAATTAAGTCAAAAACTTCATATAGTCATATGCATCAAATGGAATGTTGGTAAACCTACGTGAACGTACAAACGTTCTTAACTTGAGAATTATTAGGCAGATATTTCAGCACTCTCCACAGTCTTAGACACCGGGAAGTGAATTTACGTGAAAATATCGATTTTTTGTTTTGTGTTCTAAAAACAGTACAAATATTTATCTTTAAAATTATATATAATACATGATATGAGAATATAGAATACAGTAGGCTTTGAGCAATAGTCAAATCTTTTAAAGCTTTCAAATTCCGTTCTCTTTGCACTTTTAACATATAAACAAATGAATAACGATGTTCCATTTGACAGAGGTGTAAGTTCTCCAAAACTCACACAAATAACAAGGAATATCTCCGAAATGGTTCACTCTACAAAAACATTTATTTGGACATAAATTGTGTGTTTTAGCAAGGTCTACACTTTTTTGTATAGTAAGATTTGGTCTATCTCTTACGGTTTACCACTTATGCAAAAGTATTCCAGAGTAAACAGGACTACATAGGCTATAGAAAATCAAGATATACATTTCATTTGCCATAAAAATATATCAAACATATGACATTTTAATCAAAATCGTTAGAGTCAATTTCAAGAAAAATAAAAATTTACGATAAATTTTCCATGTAAAGGAAAGTTTAGAGTGGAGGAACTTTCTTTGAAATCTTCGTGTGGCATCCCTGAAAGACACTAAACTTAAATATCTACTTTGGCTTTTAACCGACTTTTCGTTTTTGAGTTATATTGGCCACAAACTGACACACACACACACACACACACACACACACACACACACACACACACACACACACACACACACACACGCACGCACGCACACACACACACACACACACACACACACACACACAGAGAGAGAGAGACCTTTTTCTGAAAATGCTTTTTTTTTATTCAGAGGACTTCAAAACATAAATTTCCAGTGAAATGTCGACATCGAACTTTTGGGTTCTTCTATATTGCTATAAGTTGTAAAGAAAGTGAAACTAAATACCAGCTGGATGACATCAACATTATAGGTCTCATTGACAGGTGCCCCAAGCACAATTGCAGCCCTTTTTATGACCTTTGGAAAGAATTTAAACTTCCAACTACCAAGATTAGGAAAATTCTTAATGCCATTATACGTGGCACTGTAAACATTTTTAGATGCCACTTATCTGGACCTTGAAACTGCAAACAAGATATTTTTATATTATCTGTGTTCAAAAATTTTAATTGCATGAAACCATAATATTAGTATCAATACTATCACCACATCTGTATGTAAATTGTTAAACCGAAACTCAAACTCTTGCCTAATGGCTATTAATATTGTTATTCATGTGTGTCTGTTCTTTTTACTTCAAATTTGGCAACCCCTTAAATGTGGGAAAGTTTTTTATTTGTTTCAGTAAAGTAGTAAGGTGGCAGAGTTAAATGTACAAATTAAGATTACTCCAAAAAATATTAATCGCATAAACAATAGTAACACAATAAACAATAATAGCATGGATAAAACGGTTCCATCAGATTATTATAGCTACCAGCTTATGCTTTTGTATCATAACATCTTCTTTTTTAAATCATTAATTACTTTTCTAATTTACATTCATTAATTACCTATCCTCTCAGTATAAGCAATAACATTAGATCTGGTATTCACAATACGTTTTCAGATGTCACAGGTACACCTAAGTAACCTTTATAACAAATTATCCAAGATTTACTCTGTTTAAACTTGTCCTAAATTTCTTCATGGAGAGAGGACAGTCCTGAAGGGCTGTTGCATTCAATTCATTCCATTTCTCAGTGGTTCTGTTAACAAAGGAGAATTTTCCTGCTTCGGTTCTGTGCCTTCTACCCTTAATTTTAAACAAATGATCGTTTCTTACGTAATATGTTGGGTTCTCCAGTCTTTCACTAATGCCCACGCATGCATTTGAGCCATCATAAGCTTTATATAAAGCGCATAACCTATGCCTCTTACGCCGAACTTTTAGAGGTTCACATTTAGTCAGGCGGCGCCGTGGCCGAGCGGTTAGCGCGCTCGCCTACCACCTAGGCGGCGGGTTCGATCCCAGGGACCCGCATGTGGTATTCGTGGTGGACGAAGCGGCGTCAGGGCGGGTTTTCTCCGGGTGCTCCGGTTTCCCCCGCCATCTCATTCCACCGGTGCTCCATCTTCATTCCAATGTATCATCAGTGTCACCGCCTGCGGTGCCGTAGTAGTAAAAGCGGGCGTTAAACACTACAACAACAACGTTTAGTCTCTTCCTTTTGGTAGGCCCAAAATATTTACCTCAGTTTACGAATTTTATAGCCCTTCTCTATTTTTTCTAACGACTAAATTTGACTAACTATATGGGGCAGAATATCCTGCTGCTCTGCATTCCATTATCGGCCGCACTAAATGCGGGGATTCTACTGACTATTGGTACAAATACTGCCATTTCATGTAATTGCATAAATTCATGGGACCTCAAAATGTTTTATTTCCTATGAAAATTCGATATTGAATTATTAGGTGGAATACAATAGTTCCTTTGTCTGGGTAACCGGAAGCATATACGAGTACAATAGACCTGAAAGCGCACACACTGTTATATCGGGGGCTTGGCCAGTTACATCACAGTACGTAATGTGACCGACCATCTGTCGCGGAGTCGACCTCGGTACCAAGATGTAGGCTGCATGATCTGTGTGTCATTGCTGTCAGTGCATTGGCATTTGTTCCAATATCGGCCACGCTCCTGTTAGCTCTTTCCGTACGAAGGTCACAAACTGGCGCAGCATGTCAAACCTCTTTCTTCAACTTCTAACTTTAGCGGCCAGAAGACAGCTTTTGCAGTAAGTATCTTTCATCCTATCATGCGTTGTATTCCAAGCTCAGTATAAATATAAGTCCTTGCCGCGGTACCTCACTAAAAACATTCAAAATTAATATTTGTCTCAAAGGCACAACTCATATAAAAGGAATATTAAACTCATTTTTATGAAGTAAGTTTTTGCTTTAATGTAACTGTGACAGAATTTACAAGGCTGAAACTGTAAAATCACACGAGAAGTGGTTCTAATAATTGTTTACATTAACACATGTATATATAGTAAAGTTTACACTTTTGATGTGCATATACTTGCTTTAATTTACTAATAGACTTTCTAACAATAATTTAAGAGATGGAATCAGGACTGAAAAATTCAATGCCATAGCCGGATCTTCGGCTAATCAAGCGGCTGCTCGGTTGAATTTTTCAGTTGTGATTCTACCTCTTAAACATTGTCCATACACGGCTTGTGTGTTTCAAAACACCAGCAGTAAGCTTGTTGGCGTAAATAAATAGTAATTACCATATAAAGTTATTTCTTCTGAATCCTTTAAGTAGTCAATTAAGTGCACTTTGCTTTCAAATCCTTTTTATTATCTCAATGAATTTTGTGCTAATACCATTTTTTAACAAAAAATTGTATTTGACGTTGCTATACAATGTACCTATTTTGGTAAATCGATCGATCTGTCTCCCTGCTTGCCGCCTGCTTCATCTAATGTATCTGTTAGACAAAGATCCATCCGTCCACCCATCCATCCGTCCGTCCATCCATCCATCCATCCATCCATCCATCCATCCATCCATCCGTCCGTCCGTCCGTCCGTCCGTCCGTCCGTCCGTCCGTCCGTCCGTCCGTCCGTCCGTCCGTCCGTCCGTCCGTCCGTCCGTCCGTCCATCCATCCATCCATCCATCCATCCATCCATCCATCCATCCATCCGTCCATCCGTCCGTCCGTCCATCCGTCCGTCCGTCCGTCCGTCCGTCCGTCCATCCATCCATCCAATTACCGCCAACCTGGCTGGTATCTAGTAGGTGTGATGCTATCGTGGTGTGTTCTCTGAGATGTTGACAAGTAATTGGCCTTTTTTTTGTGTGTGTGTGTGTCATATCGGACGAATGAATGAAATGAAATGGGTGAAATGATGCTCAAATGAGCCCGAGGCCCATGGAGCTTTAAGTTACCCAACATGCGTCTTCTCAGGGTAGGGAAGACCTCGGGGAAAAAACCTTACCCGGATAACTTACCCTAATGATGATTCAAACTCGCAACCTCTTGAACGTGAGGCAGACACGCTAACCATCACGCTACCGAGGCGGGCAAAGTCATTGGCCGATCGCGGCTCGCGGTATCTTTAAGATGATAGTCCATTAGAATTGTAATGGAATTACAACGCATGACCGTGTTAGCCAGGCCACTGGCCCATACCGTTCGATCCATCGTCCTGGTTAGGTGGCATTGAGATTACTGCTTTACGTTACGAATTGAATAAGGTGGCACAAGTTGTGTTGTCATTTGGGTACGCAGCTGCTTCCATTAACTTGAATGCCATAAAAATAAGGGTCCTATTAGGTATTCTTCCGAGCATACTAGCCAACACTGATGCCCCGTTGAACCTGAAAGGTCGCCTCGCACACCTAGTAAGGGTTCACAGTATTTCAATAAAGCCTGTTGTAACGATTAACTTGACCTTTATTAAAAATAACTCGGGGTATCAGCCAGGTGAATTCTGGAAGAATTTCCTGAAGATGAGAGCGACGTTAGCTCTTGAAAGCTCGGAATCACTTCCAGAATTCACCTGGCTGATAGCCCGAGAAGAGTTATTTTCATATCGCCGCAAGGAAAGCTTCAAGACTTGGTTTGCCCTGTATTGTGGGAGCCTTCTTTTGTGAATAACACAATTGACAGAAAGTCTGGATCCCTTTGGTTTGTCGTATGACCCACTTAGCGAAACACTACACTGTCCATGTTTCGGCTGCCGCAGCTCCTGGTGATAAAGGAATTATACGCGGAAGATTGGCTAATATTTAAAAACCTATGGACGTCCTTCGTAATACAGTGTGGATTATGAATGACACAGTCAGTCGAACATACCGTTATTGCCTCGTCAGAGACCCGTCGATCACTGTGTTGATGAGATACCTTGTATGATGTTTTGTCTCCAGAATGCACGAGATCTAGAGCAGAAGTTCTACGGAAATTTCTGTTGGTAGTGTGGCAGAAATGACGTGACGTATGAGCATTGATATTCTTAATGGCGTATAACTATTCGTTTTAGTTATTGGCATGTGTTATAATCGTGAGCCTTGATACATATATAAATAGCTTGCCTGTGGCGATAAGAGTAGTGAGTATTTAGGCTGATTGTTTTAAGTGATTCACCCTGTATAAGTTACGAAGTTACACACACCTTACCTGCTAGAGTGAATAAAGAACCTACAGTCGACTCCAGCTTTTGGCGAGTAGCCATTCTTAGTACGTTGTTCTCCTTTCCAGAGCTAAGCCCCCGCCCTTTCAGTGGGAACCAAGAGTACAACAAAACAATTTGTAAATTAAAATCATCACGGTATACAAAACCTTGGTGAATGTACGACTTCTCCAGTTCCTTAGCATTGAGTACTGACATTTGTAGACGTGAGAGGCATTAGTTGTTGAAGAGTTCTGATTGAGTCCATACACAACCAGACCTGTAAGCGAGCATCTTGCCCTTCTTCCTTTTCTGTCCATCTACAAGCAATGTCCTCAAGCTTGTGTGTACCTATTCCGACTACCTTCATTTGTTTCTTGCTGCATACTTGATCGTTATGCTGCCATTTCAGATTGTTTATTTAAAAACTGATAGTATTGATTGCAATAACATGAATGCCTTGCCTTCCCTTAAAGGCAGGTTATACTGGCAACTTTATTTTCCAACATGTTACTGACAGAAAGCTTAAGGATACCCAGATGCATGGTTCACAAACCTTATACTTTTTATGTAATACCTTCAAAATGTTTTCATATGCAGCTCTACCGCAATTAAATCTGTTTTAAATTCCATGCAGCTATATTTAATGGTTGTTTAAAAAATACATTTTGCTTTTCTTATACTAATTAATCAGGGTTTTCACATGATGCAGAAATTTCAATTTTTAAGCAATAAAATAGCTACCACATTACTAAATACTAGTACTCAGAACTAGCATACACAATTTTTCTACTCTTCTGGCTCTTTAGAAAACAAATAAAATCCCTAAATATTATTTCTGTAACAATTGTATTTATCCTCAGTGCTTGAATTAACCCTAGCAATGCCAACCCTTATTACAGAACTTACACTGCCAATGGGGGGAGGTACTTTATGACCACCACTGGCAACAAAATATCTGGGCAATTTTGAAAACAAATTTATTTTAAAATTGGGTATTATGTCTTGTCATGTTTATAAAGGTAATATTTAGGATCGTTTAACTATTTCTTTTTTACTTTTTTACATGAGTCACATTATACCCACGGGTGTGTGTGTGTGTGTGTGTGTGTGTGTGTGTGTGTTTGTGTGTGTGAAGAACAGCAATGAAAAGTTCGAAACAGTTATGCCATTCAGTGATTGACAATAACTATCATCTCCAACTGCTTGCCTTTAATAAAAAAATTTAAAAAATTACAGAAGGTGAGCATAAAGTGCACCCCGTCCCCCGCCCTGTAATACTAGGATTAATTACGTCATTTCTTGAGCAATTTAAACATATAGCATACGCCAGTTTTTAAAGTTAGTTCTCTCTGAGTTTCTGCTGTAGATTTGAACAAGATTGATTTTGTAAATTACATCGTATGCAACATTTTAATATGCAAAGTGTAAGGAAAATCAAACTTGAGTAAACGGCATTAGCAGTAAGCATTAGGTCGTGTGGCCTTGGGAATTTAAATTGTCACTTATTGAAACATCAAAGGGCTCCGAGAGTAAAAGTTGTAGTATGTAATGGCAGCTCAAGGTTCAAATAATTTTTTTGGAAATAATTGCTAATGTTTTAAGTTTTTATAAAGTTTTGACCAAATTTCAGCTATGAGTGTCCTTAAGTTTTAGTACTGATATCATGACTAAACCAGATCCATAAGAATTGTGAACATTGTGTTCACAACTCCCTCATTTAAATATCTGTCTAAAGAAGCTATCAAGATTATCATTCTAAAGCATACCATACTCGTCTGAAAATGTAACATTACATGTCTAAATGCCCGTTAAAAAGCCTTTGGAGATATGTTTTGAATTAATTTCATTTTTGGAGTTAAATCTTTGTTAAAATAGTCAACAAATGTTTTCAAAAATCTGTATTTAGCAAACTAAAGATAGTTTTCTGCAACTAAATTATAAATTCAGTGTAGTTCCAATACACTTCGCAGCCTGTATGTGTTTCAAGAAAGTAATTTATTAATGTTAAATATAATGCAAATTTGTAGCAACAAACACAAAATGCATTCAATGCTGTAAGTATTGGGTAATGTAGATCAAAGAATTAAGTTATATACATGAAAGTGCGTACATAACAAAGAAATGCATAATGACACTGTTTTGCAGAGGTTTGTCTCGATTACCAGAAGTAGATAGAAAATAAGCTTTCATAACGTTAATTTGGGGAAGCTATATAAGTTATTGTCCCGCTGCTCCGTAAATGCTGCCGTAACGTCGTTGGAGTAGCATCTGTTTGTGAAACTCTAATTGAATCTTTGTGTATTTTTACCTCTCCTACGTCATATAGTGAACTGCGACATTAAGGCATCTGTAAAATTTAGCCAAACATTGCGACAAATATTAAAACATTCATTTTCTCCTAGTAAAAAGAAATGAATTCGAAACTTTAAGAGAACACTTCGTTTTGCTTCTCCATTCGACCCTTGCCAATTAACTGAAACTATTATTGGACAGGCGCATGATTATTAATAGGCAATTTTTATTAATTTGCTTCAAAAGTGTTACGCTCCCCCCCCCCCCCCGCTCTCTCTCTCTCAAAAGCATATTAAAGAAAATAACATATACCTTTCTAAAACAATGCTCCAGTTTTAGGAAGTAAAATCAACAACTTTGGAGAGTATAAACAGGTAATCATGTTTCTATGGAAATAGGGGTTGACAAAAACGTACGCTATGACAAACCTTTGTATATGCTCATTTTCTGTAAAACCTTAATTTTTATGCCAATATTCTAAAAACGCATCTTGTGGAGCATTTTTATTAGAACAATGAACTTAAAAATTTAATGTTTAATAACCATGCAGGCTCGAATTTTGAAACATGGCTATTGTTGTTGTAGTGTTTAACGCCCGCTTTTACTACTACGGCACCGCAGGCGGTGACACTGATGATACATGAAGATGGAGCACCGGTGGAATGAGATGGCGGGGGAAACCGGAGTACCCGGAGAAAACCCGCCCTGACGCCGCTTCGTCCACCACGAATACCACATGCGGGTCCCTGGGATCGAACCCGGGCCGCCTAGGTGGTAGGCGAGCGCGCTAACCGCTCGGCCACGGCGCCGCCCAAAACATGGCTAAAGTATTACTATTATGGTGTGTAACAATCGACATAAATTTCACCAAGATATAGATTTTCCAAATTTCATTGATACATCACCTTGATAAGAATGGAATTAAACCGTTCTCTTCTGACCTATTCCATTTCCACTGTTAAATTAATTATATAAAAATATATTTCAAATGCTTAGTCAGAAATATTATTTCCTATTGTTGCATAAAATATATTGGATAATATGCATAAAAAGCAAGGAGTATGAACACTTCCTGTGAGTATATACTCAACTCACTGAGAACATACTCGTTTTCGTAAAAATAGAAACCTGCTATCTCATGCGAGTATACACTCATCTCCTGTCACCTTGCTCACTTAAATTTAAGTATATATTCGTGTTGTTTACATCCTTTGACGATATATTTCTGTTGATCTTGTGATGTGTTGCTGGGACGTTTGGCATTCAGTGTTGATGGAGTACATTTTTTTTTCCCCTTCTGCATTTGGTTCGTCAAAACTGCTCAGTAGAAGTATCCAGTGTTGCTTAAGAGAAGTCGAAATGTCCTTTGTTAATACATGACCCATTATCTAGAATACTATGTATGATAATTTGCTGAATTTTTAAGACATGTTCAGTGGTACATTTGCAGCTGACTGATGAAACAAAAACACATTTTCTTCATCAGAAGCAAAGTTATGATTTTTTAATCCAATGCCTAGATCTTTATTGATGAAACTTGTCATTAAAATAAAGCTTATTTAGTTGCAAATGTGTGATAAAAGTTTCAGCACATTTCACCACTAACTTTCAGAGATAATGGGGCATACGTTTAGAAAATTACTAGTTCTTCAGAAATTGCAGTTGAACAAGATGAGAGAGCCTAAAACCTATAAGCAACTTTATTTTCAATTATACTTTTAATTTATTTACAATTAACATATCTCTATGAAACTCGTACCAAAATGAGCGGAAGATCTGAAATATTCATATGGAAGTAAAACCTGAATTTGGAAAAAACACTCACAAAATTCATCATTTCGGCTCTGCTTAACAAGTTTCAGCATGAATATTAAAAGGTAATAAATAACTGTAATTTGAGGTTAAGATTTTACGTAGTAAGCGTAATCAACCTGACTTTCACTGTTACTTCACTGTGTCTTCGTGAAACACTAGAAGACTTTGAAACACCTTGAATATCCATGGCAATGTTAGAAAACCAATACATAAATTGGCAATAGGAAAAACAAGCAAACACCAAATCATACTAGAAGAAAGAAGTAATTGCTGACTGGAAAGTCATAGCTAATGAAGTACTGCATGAAGGTTCAAATCCGGGATATTTGCAGTATTTATATTATGAAACTATTTTCTTACCAAGTTATAAGAATTTTAATTTTGAGGTTAAGGAGACAAGGTAGTCTGAATATCCAGAAATTGCACCTTAGTGAGTTAAGTTACTCCTGCTCTTAAAGTTCTCGGTGGTTTTTCCAGAAATGTTAGTGAATTATTCTGTAAATTATGACAACTATTTCAAGTGGTTATTTGCATCGATAGTTTATGTGGTTGAGTATATAAAAATTGTTTCATCCAGCAGAAAAATAATACATTTTAAAATTTCACCATTACCCATGGCTATGTTTGTATATTTTTCTATGTGTATTATATAGCTTACAAACTACCGTTCTCTTGAGATGCACTTTGAGTGAAAATAAATCAACATATACTCTGAAGTGAGTGTGCTTGTAACCGTCCTCAAAAGGAAAAGAGCATGAGCTTTCAAGCTTTTATTCATGCCTTCCCTTTATGATGAAAGCCTGGATATGTTCTGCTGTGCTTCCATTACTTGAGTATATTCTCAAATGAAATAGCTTCTCGAAAGGTTTTATTCTTAACAGAGTAAGTACACATTACATAGTCAGTTTTATACTTAAAGCTCCTTGTTGAAAGTGTTGAGAATCAGAGGAACATTGTCGTGTTAAATAATTGAGGTTTGGTATGAAAAAGGCAGCAGCTGTCAAAAGCCCTAAGAGCAGCTGGGACAAGCTCAGGAGGTGCAATTGCAAAACTGAGTTTCATTGAAAGAGGAAAGGGGTGCCTGCAGCTGTGACGTCAACTGACAGCTGTGTATTCTTTTGTACAGGTGAGCTTCGACCTCATGCAGCAACCACTTGGAGGATCCTTTGCCTTCATTGAGTGCAACAGTTCCACGCTAGTTGGCATAAGGTAAGCAGAAGAGCTGAGCACGTGTTGGTAACAAACATTTCTATATTTAGAGAACACATGTCTGCTTCCTAAATGTGTTCACAGGAATGATCCACTAAAGTTGTCTAACTGATAAAGGTGGTGATTTTTAGCATTTTGTAGCATTTATGAATTTGCGTATTAGAGTTTTATATCATTTTGAAGGAAAACCATATGAGTTAAGTGTGATGAAAAAATTACGTATTTTTAAATAACACATATGTGAAATTAAGATGACTTTATGAAGCTCTAATGGTGAGATAAAGGTGCATAAATTAAATATTTAATTTATTTTGAACTGACATAGTTAAGGCAACAGATAGAAAAGTGGAATAGTGACACAGGCTAAAGTAGAATACAAAAAAAATAAGTTTATAATAACTAGGACCCGGATGTTTATGACCTAAGAATATTATAAATATGCGAGCACTTATCACCGAAAAAATTAGAACATATGACGGTAAATATTACTTTAATTTTTTTAAGTGCATTTTCGAAATTTTCAAAAATGTAATGCTGTTTAAATTAACATTATATTGAAAATCTACTTTAAAAATCTAACACACTCAATAATAGATAAATAGTATTAATTTTATTGTTGCATTTTGAATTTATTTAATTGCTCAGTCCAGAGCTAACCCTTAACTCTGCACACAATGACATAAATGTCACATTTTGAAGGGTGATCAAAAAGAATTAAATAGTCAGTTGCATACATTTTAAAGTTTCCAATAAGGAACGATCTTCTATTTGCACGCAACATTGACTTTTAATGGAAAAAAGACCTCCATATCACGTGATGTTATTGGGGCATATTTGAAATAAGTCATATTGTTAAGATTTGACCTTCATGGAACGTCGCCAGCTTGCCACTAATCTTGTAAGAAATATTACAGACAAGAATTAGGATATGTGTGAAATCGGCCTTTGGCGACTGCAAGCACACATGCGAAACTGCAATTCAAATATAAAAATATGACAAAATGCGAAAATGTAAGAGGAAATGTGACTATAACATGAACAATTTTAAGAAAATGACAGAAAAGTATAAAAAGCCAAAATACGCCTTTATATGACCCGTGAGAATTGCATAATTTTAATCACCATTGATAAAATCGTGCTTCTCTTATGTTTTCAATGGAAAAAAAACACAAAAAAAAAAAAACTATGTTATAAACATCCGGGCCCTGATAACGACTCAAAACTAGAATCATGAAGGCAAATTACAGAAAATGAACTTATATTGTGCAAGTTCATGAATTATGAACATTGCTGAACGACGTACCATAGGGTATACGTCAACATTTTGCTCTGTCCTTCATGTTTGACCTTTACTTCAATTGCGAGTACTGAAATATGGATCAGCATTTGTGGGAGTCTGCATAATTTGAAGCAGATGGGAATATAAATGTTTTATCCCTCAACAAAACTATCCGTTTTAACAACACGGAAATTGCATCTTCCTTTGGCCTTCACTTAAATCTTTCAAATGCATTGATTATACCGGGGAAGGGTAACTAGTTAAGTAATTTCTTTTCGCATTTTCCCCCACGTGACTGCTCAACCTTTTGTAGCACGTAAGCAGTCACTCCAGTAAACAAATTTTCCTCATTTTGACTTGTATAGCTTTATTTGAAAAATAGTCCAACATATATTATGTGGGAACCTTCCTCCATCGCATGTTTTAGTGCCGTGCTCCTTACACAACGTTTGTCCACCAGAGAAGAAAGAGCTCTCGAGCTGGGTAATCCTTTTACTGTGCTCGAAACCTGAGCCACGAATTTATCATTACTAAAGGTTTGATTGCAAGGTAAAAATATTTTGATCAAATTGCGTAAGCTTTCACGGTCGATGTCAAAATACAAAATAGTTATCCGGGCTTGTGGACCATGGTCTAGTGGAAAATCTCCTTCCAGAGGTTTCGTTCGAAGCTGCGTCGAACATCCTTAGTGGTTTGACCGTAATACTCTGCTACTCTCGGTGACGACTGAGTAGCAGATAGTAGCAGACTGAGTCCTCGCCGAGAGTAGCAGAGTATTACGGTCAAGCCACTGAGGATGTTCGACGCAGCTTCGAACGAATCCTCTGGAAGGAGATATTCTACTAGGCCCGCAAGCCCAGATAACCATTTTGTATTTTAAAAACTTACTTTGTTTGCGTCCTCATATGAACTTGAAACCGAGTTTAATATTCTGGACATTTACACCGGAGCAAATTTTGTTACACATAAAAGCACATATTTCCTGATTTTAATGTAAATATTTTCGGATATTCACATAAATTGCAACAAATCCCATAAAGGAAACGTCTTTTAGAAATAATTTTCACATATTTGCATAAAGTCATATAAAAGCAGGAGCAGAATTATTTTTAACAGGTCAGCTCCCAACTTCTTTAATGCTCAATTGCATGGGCCAAATTCGTAATATGTTATTCATTATGGAGGAACTGATATGCCAGCTAAAGTATCCCTTCAGTTAGAAGAAAATATAAACATCCTGCTTTCTCAAGCTACATGAGCCGGAAAATAAGAACGGGGAATTCCTCCACTGCCATGTGCTTGATTAAGCATTTGTTATGGCTGCACAGCCCACTAGCCTGTGCGAGTACATTGATACTTGTAGGTGGCTGTTAGACTGTATAGTCAATTAGTTATTTGTAAACCCGCAAAGTTATACAATCTTCTAGTTGTGTTGTGGTGTTGGGAAGTGACATATCGACAGTTTTGAGTTCACAGAGGATTAAACAGGATGAAAAGCAGTGCAAGTTACCGTGTGCAACAATATGCTACGGGTATTTTCAGTTATGATGGTAAAATTCTGTGTTGTTAACAATATGGTGAAGCTATAACGGCAAACCAATGTTCACAAGTAATACAACATTTAAGTGGTAACAAACATTCCAGATTCAATGTTAGTTTTTTGTGACAATCGTCAATGTTTCGTGATGGCAAATTTAAGGAAGCATGGCCGTATATTGCAACTCAGTACTTGGAGATCCCTTCCACGAATAATGTCTGGTGAGTACCACGTACAGTTATATTAGCTCAGCCATTAAGATCTTTAAAAAGTATCTTATTTGTTTTGGCACATAAGAAATAAATATTTCACAAGCTTTTAGCACCTAAAAATCCGATCTCTAATCATTACACCACACTTGAAAATAATTACACTTCATTAGAATCACTGTTATATTGTTTTCCCTGTGCCCAAATATTTTAAACGGACTAAATTTATTTTAAATGTCATAATGGTACACGGAAATTTTATTATTTATGCGTATTTCACAGAATAAAGTAAACTGCTCCCTTTTTCACATTAGCATTTCAACTTTCAGAACGGTCATCAAATGCATCATAAACATTCCAAAAATGTACCAATTCCGCAGATGAAGTTTTCTAGAAGAAAGAGAGGGAAGGTTTCATTTGTAATTTCTCTTGTGCCGACGTATAGTAAATAGAGGAAGTATGGCACTCTATGCAAACTTTCGATTCTGAGTTTTCACTGAAAATATACGTTTTGAGTTCTCCTGAATAAATAAAAAACAAATTTTAGAAAAAAGGTATGCGCGCTGTGTGAACAGCATAATTAAAAAGTGATGTGTTGCACTCACATGACATTCTGTTTCTTACATATTCTTATTTCTCTATCTTCTTCATGTTAGTCGAGCTAAACATTTAGAAAAATTACCTTATTGCTAATTTTCTTGTAGGTACAAGGGGGATGTGGAAATACAGTAGACTCTGAGCTACAGTCAAATCTTTTAAAACTGTTCGCTATATTAAGACTGCGAAATTCCGTTCTCTTTGCACAGCTAAGATATAAAAAAAAGTGAATTACGACCTTCCATTTGAGAAAGGTTTAAGTATTGGAAAGCTCACTCAAATAACAAGGAATACTTCCCCACTCCACAAAAAAAAAAAAAAAAAAAAAAAAAACATTGTGTGTTTTGACAAGATCTTTATTTTGTAGAGTAAGATTTGGTCTCCTGCGTCTGGCGCGGGAGACCCGGGTTTGATCCCCGGTCCCGGGATGGGATTTTTCCCCGCTGGGAGGTCTGGTCCGGGGTGCACTCAGCCTCATTAGGTCCCTGAGGGACCAATTAAGGAGCTACTTGAATAAAGAAGTAGCGGCCCCAGGTCGTGAACTCCTCATAACCGGCCGGGAGGGATCGGAGCGCTGACCACGTACCACCCTCCAGTACTGCACCCCATTTATGACTCCTTTGGTGAACAGAGGTGGGAGACGCGGCGGCTGGGCGGTAGGCTTGGGCACGGATAGGGCTGTCGCGCCGCGAGGTTAGTTTTTTTTTTAAAGATTTGGTCTATCTTTTACGGTTTACGAGTTATTTAAAAGTCACCAAGAGTAAACAGGACTACATTGACTATAGTCAGAAAATTCAAATATACACTCCAATTGTCATAAAAATATCTTAAGCATATGGCATTTTAATAAAAATCGTTTGAGCCATTTTCGAAAAATTGTCCATGTTTAGAGCTCAGGAATCTTGTTGAAAATGTTCGTGTCGCATCCTTGAAAGACATTAAGCTTAAATACCAACTTTGGTTTTTAACCGACTTTTCGTTTTTGAGTTATGCTGTTCACATACATTCTTTTTACGGTTTCAAGGTGCCTCAAAACATATATTTCCGGTGAAATCTCGACATCGAAATGTTTGCTGGAATACAATACTTCCTCTACTTACTATACGTAGTAGCGAAAGTAAAAAACGAGAAGTTGAGTAAATACCAAACTTGATATTTAAGTTCAGCGACATGAAGATTTCCAAGAAAATCCCCAACCCTAAACTATCCTTTGCATGGGGAAAACAATCGTTATCTTTTACTTTATTAAAAATGGTTCTAAATATTTTGTTTAAAACATTTCCATTAAAATGAAATATATATCTTGAATTTTCTATGAATAGTCTGAAATGTTGCTCAAGTCGCACTATTGGCACACACTGTGGACCAGCGCGCCTGAATATTAATGTTATTACTTCTTAATTTGAACACAGTGCATCACATGATACATTTCTTATATGTTTTAATGGCTTTTGCGGTCACTCGGTGTTTTATTTTTAGGGCAAATATTGTAAAGAAGGTTTTACTATAAGAAGTTAGAAGTTTTAGCACAGGAAAGTGATGAGAGTTCGGTTTTTGATGGTGACTTCCCTGACGACGGAGATGGAAGCATTGAAAACAGGGAACATAAAACTGATTCAGAAATCCAATATGATCCTGTCAGTTATTCTTCTGGCGATTCCATCATTCAGTCTGAGGTTTTTGTTGCCAGAGACAAATCTAAATGGATGAAAAGTAGCTCTAAAAAGCGAGGTCGCTTCTATCTGTGGGCTTGCAAAAAACATAAATACAAGAATTCTGTTCCTCCTGTGGCTCAAATGTGTGTAAAACCTGCTCAAAGGCAAGAGTCGTTTGTGAAAAATGTGATAAGCAGGACCAAAAATGTGAAAGTGAATAAACGATCTTGGGAACTAATGTAATTTATGTAAGTTTGTCAATTAATTTAATTTTTTGTAAACATTCAGTTCCTTTGACTTACTACATTCTGAAACGTTACCATTTACTGTAGATTTTATGAATAGGGGAAGAGGCACGTGGTCATGTAATAATTCTGCGTACTGCACTGTAACGTTGTATAACATTTATTATCGAAAATACGTTAAATAGTTTGGCTACCAATGTAAAAAAGTGCATTAACACAGTAAAAATGCAACAAATTGGAACTACAACCACGCATGTATCAATTTACAGGCAGTTCAATGTGGTGCACAAATGCACCAGCGCCCGCTCGAGGATTAACTGGTATTGCTTATCCTCACACCTACCCACGCATACCTTGAGATGAAGATCTCTTAGTTCATCACTAGAGCATCTGGTAGCAGAGAGTGAGCTTGGAGACGGCGTTGGCGCAAACATCGCTTCAGCATCAACATGATCTCCACTAACAAAACAAAGGCACTGATTAGCCAACATATAAAAAATGAACAATGATGTTGCATTTGACGAAAGTTTGTTTTCCGAAACTGACACCAAAAACAAGGAATATCTCCGAAATGGTTCACTCCACAAAAAAATTTATTCAGACATATATTGTGTGTTTTAGCGAGATATACATTTTTGTATAGTAAGATTTTGTCTATCTCTTACGGTTTACGAGTTACTCAAAAGTCATCCAGAGTAAACAGGACTACATCTGTCAGTACGCGGACGATCTCATGATCTTCGCTACTAACAAGAACCCGCGCTACAGCTACCGCCAAGTACAAGCCCATTTCTGTGCCATCAGTAGATGGTGCGAGAACTGGCGTATGTCTACATTGGCCATAGCGAGGAAATTCAAAATATACGTTTCATTTGTCACATATGCATCTTAAACATATGTAATTTTAATCATAATCGCTAGAGCCATTTTCAAGAAAATCAAAATTTTCGAAAAATTTTCCATTTGAAGGGTAGTTTAGGGTGGAGCAATTTTCTTCAATACCAACTTCGGTTCTTAACCGACTTTTCGTTTTTGAATTATGTTCTATAGACAGATTGACTGACACACACACACACACACACACACACACACACACACACACACACACACACACACACACACACACACCCCTTTTTCTAAAATGCTTTTTTTAATTCAGGAGGCCTCAAAGCATATATTTCCGGTGAAACCTCGACATCGAATTTTTGGGTGGAATACAACACTTCCTCTACTTACTAGCAATAATATAGGTAATTTCTGCAAATGTTTATCTGAACTAACATGAAGTTATAGGAATAAGAGTTTGTAAGAATGGTTAGTACAAGAGTAGACCACATGTCATGTGAGTTCAACACATCAGATTTTTAAAAACAGCAAAAACATGTGTCTCATTAATAAGTAGGTGTGGAGAAGTAAATACATCAGAAAAAAAGTAAAGTTAAAAGGTATAAATCGGTCGTCCGACCAGTAGTGAACAATGGACATAGACCACAAGAATACAACGGTTGATGGATAAATCCAAAATGAGGGTGCTCAGAAAAATAGCAGCAAATACATTGTTTGATCGAGCAAGAAATGAAGATGTTTGAGATGTGCAAGACCCAGCCTGTGACAATGGGTTGCGAGAACAAAGAAGTAATGGAATGAACATGTATCGAGGATGTCTGAGAAAGAGTTGTACGAATAGTAAGGGACAAGACTCCAGGAGGGGAAAGAAATCTAGGTTGGCCAAAAAGAAATGGAAGGAGAGATTGATTCGCACATACAACTGGCGGCTGCACCTAACTCGAAGAAGGGGGAAAGGGGAGGAGAAGAGGAATTTCATCGAGCGGATTCTCGCAGCATGTTAGCTTTAGGACTTCGTTTTTGTTGTCCTGAGGTTTGCTAAGAGCCCCGAATGGCGTGTTAACATTTTGTATTGTAGTATATGCACATCCTCACAAGAAAATATGACAAAATTCGCATTGGAGTCCCAGAAAAATGGTTCACCCATTTCAGTATTGTTTCCATAGGCGTGATGGAATTGTATTGGAAAATGCACCAATTCAGAAGAACAACTAGATCATGTAAACATGGTAATTTAGTGTGCCGCTTTAAGGGACACTGGGAGTGAAATTTGAAAGTTCCACAGTTCTTGATAGATTTTTCTGAAATTTTTACTGTGTTTGTATTTATATGAGAATAGGAGGTACACCAAAGTTCATTAAAATTGGATAATTGGTTTATGATATATAAATTATTTTATGAATTTAATAGGCACATTTTCAAAATAGAGCTCGCGTCTATTGACTTTTCAAAATTCATTTATATTGGCAGAACTGATACTCTAAAACATGGGTAACAATTGTATGAAGAGATATTTCAAATACGTTTGCTCATTATGCTGTACATATTTTTTTTAATAACAAAGAAAATTTAATCTTAAAAATTATTGATCTTTTTCATACAAAAAAAAAATGTTTTTGGAATTCATGTTAATGATAACATCAATATTGAAGCATAGTTTTGTGTAGCTGCTATTTATGAATACTTTTGGAAATTTTCATTGAATTTGAAGCAATACTCAGGCGCGACCTTCTTTTGGAATGTGTAGAAATGTAGTTTTGAGAAAAACAGGCTTTTATATAGGAATATACTGTGTACGTTAAGGGAAGAGCACTATTTGAAAGGGCCGTAATGACCACATGGAGTGGGGGATATGAAAAATGTTAGCTGATCCAAATACGCAGGAGTTTCAGGAACATTTTAAGGTAAAAAAACAATTTTCGACTTTTTGACAATTTTGACCAAAATTTCACTCCCAGCGTCCCTTAAGATACCGAGTTAGATGGCCCCGTGGTAACGTGTGAGACTCGCATTGGGAACATCCTGGTTCGATTCCCGTTAACCACCCACTCTGGATGTGATTTTCCCTGGTTGTTAGGCGATTGCTGGGGTGGTTTCTCGTCTACCACAATTTCCTTTCCATTATTTCCTTTTCATTCCGTTTCCTTCTCACTTTTCAAGTGTGCTTCTAGGTTTCGTGCCGTGTGGTGGTGCCAAACAGATGGCGCGGATGCTGGCTTAAAGGAGGATATTGTCCTAGAACACTATAGGGTTGTCTATTCGACGGGTCGCTTATCATTCCCTCTAGGCAGCTCCAGCATTGGGACGGGTCTTCGAGCCTGCAACTGTTCACTTAAGGACTTCCGCGCGTCTCTGAGGCAGCACTCCCCTGTGGTTCCGTCACTTTATTCCTTCCTCCTGGGGTGCGGTATCTACAATAGATATATGTGCATTTGTCGCTGTGTTTGTAGCCTGTAATTTAGGAGGTCAGAAGTTTAATCATGGCATACTGAATTGGTTTGCAACACCAGAATAAGAGCTGAACCTAATGCATAAATTGATTGAAATGAAACTACCAATTACTTTTACAGAATATTTTATTGAATCCCTTTCCGCCATGGAACTAATTAATTTTGAAAGAATGCTACCCTAAATAATTTAGTTTTGATTTTGTTAAATTCTGTAACAGAGTGTATTTAATGTTCAGTTTTATACGTAAGCAAATAAAACACTCCGCCCCAGCAGAACTGCGTGTTGAAACTCCCATAAAAATGGGGTACGGCAAAGATTATGAGCGTATATTTAAAAAAAGAAAAAAAAAAGAAAAAAAAAAAAAAAAAAAGGAAAGGAATAAGTCTGAAAACTACAGAGGAATTTTCCTGTTACAGCGTATAAAATGCATACTGCAGTACTAAAGAAAAAATTGCAACCTTCAGTAGAGATAATACAGGGTGAGAACAAAATCATTATAGAAGAGGTAGATCGTGAATTTATGCTGTCTTCGCTGTTAAACATATTTTAGGGGGAAAAACAGAATGTAATTTAAGAACTTGTGTGCTATTTATAGACTACATAAAAGCATACGATAAGGTAGACGGTATGAAGCTATTACAAATATTAGAGAGGTATATCCCTATGAATTTGATAAATGCAATCAAGTCATCATATTGGAACACCAAGATAACAATGGATACAGGAAAACAAGAACTTGAAGTGAATATGGGATTGAGACAATTATTTATGTCTGAACAGAATGGTAGAAGAATTGAGAACCAAATGTAAACCAAACGGAATCACATTAAATAGTAGTATTAATTTTATGCAGTTATATTTGCAGATGATCAGTTGTTATTGGCAGAGAATGAGGAGAATATGCAGAAATCAATGTTTAATTTGAATTAGATAATAAAAGAATATAATAGTGAATCCTGGAGAAAAAACAAAAATAATGACTAGGGAACGAACCTTCATACAGAGAACGAAAGGTTGCGGAGTTTGGACTATAGGAAATGGGAGGGGGTCAGTCTTCACATGATCACTGCACAGACGAGGCCAGGTACACTCGACGCACGAACGTTGTAGATAAAGTCAATACTGTCACCATTTGCAGCAAAATATTCACTCCCAAATTTCTGTACAAATTCAGCAAAACGTAAATATTTCGCTTTTTGTGCTGCAGGCACTTTACTGTGTGGAATTAGTGAGCACATTCGAGAGGCAGTGAGCCCATTTGTGTTTTGTGCTGTCACTGTACTCGCGCAGTGACGTCACGCTCTTCCCGTGTGGCATGCAACTTGCGATCGCCTCATTTCGCGATAGCGGTATAAAGTTTCGAAGCCTAGTAATGATTATGATAGGAAGAGCAATTTCGGGTCCAATTCGCAATAGGAGGACAAGTAATTGAGCACCTTTGAATATTTGGGATGAGATATATCAGTGATTGATAGAAAGGCAGAAATGGAAGAAAACATCACAACGTATAATAAAAATCAGTGGGTGTGTATCAAGGCATTTTGGCAGGCATATGAGGAAGTAACTTAAATTAAGGTTATATAGAATAGTATCCAAACCCTCATTAAGATGTGCATGTGAACATGGGTAATTAAAACCAAGGAAGAATCCAGACTGGAAGCATTTCAGATGAGATTTTTAAGGTCCTTATTGGGTGTTACTAGGAAATATCCACCCCGGAATGTAGATATAAGTGAAAAACTACAGGAAGAAATCATTGTGGAAGAAATTAAAATATATCAGAGCAAGTTGAACGATCACGTTTAGAGATTGGAAGCTTCTGGATTGTCACGTCAAGCACTGTTTTAGAAACCATTAGGACAAAGAAATATAGGAACCCCAAATGGGCTGCAGAGAGCAGCTTCAGGTCTAATCCATGTTAGGGAAGAAGAAGTCTAAAGGAAATCCCAATGGGAATATTTGAACCTTTCTGTAACTTACATTGTTTCTCCTGTAAACATCCTAAAACTGGCTAATTTGGTTCTCGCAGTGATTATTTCAACTGTGTATTAAGTTATAATAGCTTTGTTGTCATCAGTGAATGTCGACACCTAGCTGTACCTAGGCACCGTGTCTGTTTCTAACTAGAAGGCCGGGAGTGCCTTGAAAAGACATCGACTTTCAGCAGTTTTCTGTCGCGTTTCTCAATCCTGCTTTACAACATCAGCAGTACAAAGAGCATTTTCTTGCAGAATAAACAGCTCGAGTTGCAAAATTTGTGCGTGTTTTGACAGAAATTCACCAAGCAGAGAATGAAGTAACTCTTAATGAATCAACCCGCAGTGTATGCAAGTGCTGAAATGCAGTTCATAATGACCTTTGTTTAAGGAAAATTGTTAAATCCATATACCTATAACATTGCAACAAGCGATTCATTTCATGTGGGGTTCATACAAGTTAAAACGCAATGTTTTTTCGGTTCAGGAACGTGGAGGATAAGCATATAGTGAAATGGAAAGTTAAATTACAGACGTGAATTATTATTCTTTTCTGGAACATTTAGCAAATGTCTAACAACTATTAACTAATGGACCAAGAGTCAAGCCCTTTAAGCTTAAACAAATAATTATTTATCTACTGCGTATAGTCAGTATGAGAAGCATTGTATTCCACCTAAAATTTCGATATCGAGATTTCACCGGAAATACATGCTTTGAGACTCTAAATTAAAAAGAGAAGCATTTTATGAAAAAGGTCTGTGTCTGCGAGCATTATAGCTCAAGAACGAAAAGGTTAAATATCCAACTTGATATTTAACTCCAGGATCTTCTAGGGATGCGGCACGAAGATTTTCAAGACTACTCTATATATCTATAGTAGACACGGAATTTTTTTTTTTTTTTTTTTTTTCCAGAAATGGCACTAACGATTTTGTTTAAAACGCCGTAGTTTAAGATATTTTCATGGCAAATTAAATGCATATCTTTTATTTTATGGAAATATCCTCAGAAGTTCTCTTCATTCTGGATGAGTTTTGGGATAGACAAAATCTTACTGCACAAAAGGTGTAGATCTCGTTAACAGATACAATTCATGTTCATTTGTTCCTGTTCCACATTTTTTTTTTGTGGAGTGAACCGTTTCCGAGATATTCCCTGTTGTATCTTTGCATTTTCTTATACTTTTCTTAAATGGGAAGTCGTTCGTTTTTATATCCCGGACGTGCAAAGAGAATGGATTGTCAAAACCATCACAGAGCTACTTGTTCCTAATACATTTGACTATCGCTAAAACCTGCTGTGTTCATGTATACACAAGAAAATTAGCAATAAGAGAATTTCTTGAAATATTTACCTGGATTAACCTGAGGTAGATAGGGAACTGAGCGCTTGTAACAATAATTTGTACAACACAAAAACGTGTTCATGTAGACAAACAGGTGTGTAGACAATTTCATGAGAAATTTCCTGGTATTCCAGTTCCAAGGTTAATACGTTTAGAACCACGGGATCGGTAAGTGTTAAATTTAAGAAGCGAAAGAGACATAGTCTAACGGAGGGGAAAAAATAATGAAATTGGAGCATCATTCGAACGCTCCACAAAGAAGTCACTTAAAATTAAGTTTCTATTTACGAGCACTCTTTAACTGCAATGGTGCTCAGTGTTCTATTCTAATTGGGCGTGAAGGTTCGCTTAGTTTTGCTCAGAGGCCCCTTTATCAGGTTTTAGGTTCTTTTACGTGCCGTAAATCTACGACAAGGGGCCACTGGCTTTACTTCCCTTCCAAAGGAAACTATATTAAGGAATTTTACGCCCCCCCCCCCCAAAAAAAAAAAATCCATCGCCCTCCACTGGGTTTGAACCCGCGATGTCGGGAACTGGAAGGTGGCATGTTACCCCTATACTATTGAGGACGACAAAGAAGTATTTTAAGATGTATTGCGCAAGGAGAGAGTGTTTCAAAAATCTTTGTTCTTGTAACGGCTAAACTTTTAAAATTGAAACCCTACAGAGTTATTGTTCACGATTTGCAACCTCGTGATGACGAGAAATGCTAGTAGTGTCTCAATGTAGATGGACACCATTTATAACAAGGTTAGTATAGCCCGTGAAGCAAGACAAGAGCATTACCTTCATGTGAACTGCAATTGTTTCAGCTGCACGCCCTTGTGGTAGTGTTTATTCATTCGCGGCAAGCTGCCTCGCCTGTTCCCGCCCTCTCAACCGTTGCAGAGAAGGAGAGCTGCTTCCCCCATGCGCAAGAGTTGTTCATGTCTCACCTCACGACCTATACTCAATATATGCATTTACTGTTACTCATGAGTATTGTGACATTGGTCGTGCAACAATATACGGACGAGAGGGGGGCCGGGCAGCCTGGAGCGGTTGTGTGTGTGCGTGGCCGTGGCGGCTTGATAACAACAAAAGGGGCCGAGAAGCTTTTGTTTCTCTCTGTCGTTGTGCAAATGTGCATGGAAAGATCTAGAAAGGTCATGTGACATCGGCTAGAGTATACATTGGACCACAGGCAGCATGGGTAGTCAGTAGTTTTGAGTTTTAAGTCAGTTTGAGTTGTGTTATTTTAAGTCGTCGTGTACAGTTAGTGTTTAGTTACAAGAATGAGCCGGCCAGCCTGTCAGTGAGTACGTAAGTGTCGTCGAGTGACTATCGTAATAGTCAAGATATAAGGTACAGAGAAACTGGAGAAAGAGATTGAAAGACTGCGAAAGATTATATCAGAACAACTATAATAACAGAAAGGACTATAAACTGTGTTAACAGCGAGAAGAAATGTGTGCATTTGGAGTAAAATTTAGAGAACAATAAAGTGATAGAAAAGTAACCGGACTTTGAAATTAGTAGTATGTAATGCGAGAGTTGTATAACGTAAAAACCCCGCTCTGTATTAATGTAAAGAAAAATCCGGATTATAAGACACATACAAGCAGATACGAGCCCAAGAACGCAGGGAAATGAGCAGATGGCTTGTGTTATAATTCCTCTGGGATATGTAGCCAATTTACCAGATGATGTAAATTAGGTCGTTGGTATTTTCGGCTACTTTGATTCCCAAACAGACCCTCACTTAATAGGGCGAATCTGGCATACAAGGTGTTTATGTTAAAACCACCTAAGTGAGGAAAAGCAGGCTTTGCAGTTTTCAAGCTCCAAGTCCAGAAGAAAATGATTGCGTTAGGCGAATATGTCTTATAGGTATGTTATAAACCAGCGAGCGTTTGCGAAAGAGGGGAGGTTGTATCTACCTCCTTCCACTGTATGCGGACTGTGCCACTCACTCAGCCGTATATTATGTTTAAGTGACGATTTGTTATATGTACGTAGCGTTTGATTTACGTAATCTTGTGCAATAAACATATGTTCATTAGTGATTTCTTTTGTACTGCTTAAGTTTCAGAAGCCAATCAATATTTGGCGACCAAGTATAAGTACATAACCTTAATGGTACACCAAGTGATCGTCGTGTAACCTATTGTGATACAGCCGTAGTTCAATTTAGACAAATTCTTTTCGAAAGTATATGGAGAGCTATACTCACTCTTATACACACAATTCTTGCCTATTCCTCTATCCACTACATTTTAATCGACATAAGCATTTTCAGAAATTATCTTATTGCTAATTTTCTTGTAGGTGTAAGAGGAACATAGGAATATAGTAGGCTTTAAGTGATAATGAAATGTTTTAAGAGCTGGTTGCTATGCCATGGCCTTGAAATTTCGTTCTAAGTGCAAGGCCAAGAGATAAAAACTAATAACATATTCCTATTTCAGAAAAATATAATTTTTGGAAAATGCAAACAAATAATACAGAATATCTCCAAAATTGTTCATTAAAAAGCAAAAAAGAAATATTTGACAGAAATTGTGTTTTAACGAGATCCACATTTTTACTTTCTCTACTACGTATGGTAAGTAGAGGAAGTATTGTATTCCACCCAAAAATTTGACGTCGAGATTTCACCACACACACACACACACGCACGCACGCACACACACACACACACGCACGCACGCACGCACGCACGCACACACACACACACACACACACACACACGTTTTGAGGCACCTGAATCAAAAAAGAAAGCATTTTTAGAAACAGGTACGTGTGTGTGGCTGCATGTGAACAGAATAACTCAAAAACGAAAAGTCGGTTGGAAGTCAAAGTTGATATTTAACTTGAATATCTTTTAAGGATGCGACACGTAGATTTTGAAGAAAATTCCTTCACCCTAAACTAGCCTCTACATGGAAAATTTTTCGAACATTTTCATTTTCTCGAAAATGGCTCTAACGATTTTGATTAAAATGCTATATGTTTGGGATATTTTTATGGCAAACGAAATTTATGTTTTAAATTTTCTAGTTGTAGCCCGTGTCGTCCTGTTTGTTCTGGATAACTTTTGAATAACTGGTAAACAGTAAGAGATAGACAAATTTTACTATGTAAAAAATGTAGATCTTGCTAAAGTGTGTCCAAATAAATTGTTTGTAGAATTAACTATTTCGGAAATATTGCTTGTTATTTGTGTGAGTTTTGGAATACTTACACTTTCGTCAAATGGAAGATCGTTGTTCATTTTTTATATCTTAGACAACGGAATCTCAAAGCTTTAAAAACATTTGACTATCGTTCAAAGCCTACTACTGCATTCCCATATTTTCCTTGCACCTACAAGGAAATAAGCAATAAGATAATTTCTGCAAATGTTTATCACAACTAACACGAAGAAGTTAAAGGAATAAAAGTTTGTAGTGCTGACTAGTACAAGAGTAGAGAAAGTAATGTGAATGCAACACATCAGATATTTTGTTTAGTAAGTTTTTGTCTGTCTTTTACTGTTTACCATTTATGCAAAAATCATCCAGAATGGAGAGGACTTCTGAGGACATTGAAAATTCAAGTTAGGGCTTAGAAACTGCCATGGAATCGCCTGTCTGTGTCCGTCGCGGATACTGACTGGTTGTGAGAGTCTACACGCCTCAGGCTGATTCACCCTCCGACTGAAAGAAGAGGTGGAGAATAGTAGCTAAAATTCCGTAAGCGTCTCCAAAGAGACATGATTGGATGTCGCTGTTATTAACATATTGCGGTATGAACCTATGGAGATGCTTGTGCCGCTGTTTTAAATGTACTCTTTTCTTGCAAAACATTTAAAAATTTTGTTTTGTGGACTCATACCAAAACATGACATGTAGAAAATCCGTGTGGCATTGTAGACCAACTGAAGTAAACTTGAATCTTAAAGGTGGGAAAATTACAAAGACAGTAGTTACCACAGGCCATGAGGTTGTTAAAGCAAATTTGAGAAATATTTCAGAGCCATTTAAAGCTAAGTTGCCACATCTATGTTAAACGTCGTCTTAGAGGTTTTAACCCCAACATTATTTGGTTTAACAGTGATGTTTGTATGTTTCGTTACACGAGACACATATACATGGAAGAGACAGATGCATATCCCACTTTGAAATAGGGAGCTTGTTTGCGTGAATATCTGAAAGACATTCATTTGTCTGATTTTGCCAAGTATTGAAAAGCTTCCGCAGTGTAAGCCCTTCACTTCCGGTTTGGTAGTTATGTGAATGCTGTTGTGTCACAAGGGGAACCAAATTTGCGACTTCCTCCGCGCAGTTGTTCACTCCAGGTGCACATAACCAGTTCCCTGCTGCATTTTTTATCCTTTTTTTAGTGCCTGAAGCTTTTTTCCAGAAATGTGAATCGTAGCGAGAACCTGTTTTAAAGACCTGCTTTGCTGCTATTTCCACCTTCAAGTGGCAGTACTTGCGAGTGATACGGAAAATGCCACTGCAGTTTTTCCTCTCCAGAGAACAGAGATTAAATTAAGTTCGTTGCAGTATAACACTACGATGGTGACATTAGTGCCCTTATATTTACCCAACCGTGTATTTTCAGAGTGCAAAACAAAGTGATATAGGTAGAAAGTATTGCAGCAACAATTACCGGTGTAATTCGGACCCTCGCTGCCTATTGTATTTGGGGTCTTCTGGACCCTGGTCTCAGTGTTCGAATCCGACTTTCTGACGAGGAGGAAGGGGGGGGGGGGAGAAACTTAAGTTTGTGTTATATTTATGGCAATGTGGTAGCAACAGCATTGGTGTGTTATATACATAAAACGCAGTAGCAACAATGGGGACGGCGGCGGCAGCAACAATATGCATTTTACTGTATTTAAGAGCACAGTGATTTTGTATTTCTGAGCAGTACAGGCATATAACTCTCACAAGACCGTTTGATGAAAGTCAGAGGGGATTTGTTTTCCATTTTTGAAACCTAGTTTTGTCTACACATCCCCCGATTAGTCCAATGCACTTAAACTCACTATTTTCGCCAACACGTGTCACTTCTAATGCTGTGCTATATTACTTGAAGTCATTACTTTCTGTAACTTTTCGCGTTCTTGTCATAAACGTATACAATAGAATTGAACTGAATGCTGCAAGCTACAATCGTCATTGTTGGAACTGTGACCCTGATGCCAACCCAACTAATGAACCGAGAATTGTTTATTGTTTAGCTTGGTTATGATATGATACTATTGCGTACTCACAGCTCGCACTCGTACCATGTACAGTCTGCATCGAAAGTGCTCCGTGTCCTTTTGTATTTTCAAAGAGCAGTAATAGTAAATACAGTAAAAAGAAAAATGCTTCCCTGGCTGGGAAGAAACTCTTCTTTCACGAGCCGGGGAAATGATTTAATGAGAGGGGGAAATCACCCCGTTAATTGGAACCCTGCCTGGTCTAGTTGTTCAGCTCTAAGTTGTCTCGGTAAATAGCAAGAAGCATTCGCAGGTCACGTGTGTTATTTCAGTAATTAATAATTGCTTATTCTGGGCCCAGAGGTATAATGTTAACCTTGACCCGTCGTCATGTGCCTTTTTCCACCGCCAGGCGCCCATGGTGTTCCAGCACTAGCAACTTGATAACACTTTAAGGATTGTTTTCTTTTGTGAAAATTGAAGCAGCTAGTGAGAGAAACGAATTGCAGTGCATTTGGTCAGTATGGAAAACTTGCAGTAGTACTGAATTGTCCTGACTAACAGAATGGACGACTCGAGAGGTCCTAACTTCTGCCAAGTCAGCCTTGTTGCAACCCTTCTGCAGAGGTAAGCACGTGGGCTTTTGTATCGCAAGCCCACGTGTGCTAGGGTATCTTTTACTCTCCAGCCGGACAAAGGGCTGAACAAAGGGTCTACCACTATGAATAAGCGATGGGGATCTGCAGGAAATTTAGTTACCTAACATTGAGACATTTTAAGGGACACGGGGACTAAAATTTCAAAGTTAACATTTTGTTATACGTAGGCCACCAGTAAGCTGTGTAGCAAGTTTCACATTTATATCATTGTTACTTATAGAGCTATTAATTATTTTATCAATCAGTAATATAAAATATGGCTCATTTTCAAAACACACATGGCGCCATTATTTTTAAGTAAGTTTATAATGTTATGTACTTATTTGTTATAATTATGAGTACAAAATTAGTTATTATTTTTGTAGTCATAGCACTATTTGCTAAGATAAAAATGTATTTCTATTTGCACATATTCTTATATAAAAATTAGCCAAATATCTGAACATTTTATTTACTTGTTAGGTGTTTTTTACAAAAACTATTTGCCATGAACTGAAAATAATAACTAGGTTTGTTCAAGTGTCTTTGCACAACATGCATGTAACTTTTTACCACAACTGGATTAATTCCAGTCTCATTTTATGTGTTGAAAAAATGTAAATTTGAGAAAAATTGAGTTTTCTGAAAACATGCATTTCAAATAGATCCCCAGAACTGGCTCATAGTGTTACAATACGATCTCAAACAGTGAAACTCAACCCAAAAAGCCTCGCAGTGTTACAATACGTACTGTAAGGCAACATTTGTTTAAAAAAAGGAAGTATAGTAATGTTTCCAAAATAGGTATCACACTGCGTGCTTTCTACCTGCCCCGTCAACTGCACACCTAAGTATTTAAACGTGCACTGGCGCCCTAAAAATGGCGGAAATTGACATTTCATTTGTGCACGTGATTCCTGAAGTTCCTAGGCAAATCTGTAAGTGAAAATCTGAGATTCGTAAATTTTGTCATTTTTGGTCCAAATTTAAGTCCCCGTGTGCCTTAAATTAAACAAGAAAACCAAGGATATTATCCAATGCAGAAGGATAAATAAATAATACAATAAGAAAACCATTATTTCACCATGCGTGCAATAATGACGCTCATTATACTCGTGTGCCGGAAATGGCTAACAAAGAAGTGGATTATTTTATAAATTTATTTGCATTGTAGAGGTGTATCAATTTATTGGTTAAAAAGAATATTTTCAACAAATAATTTGTAGTGTTCAGTTGCCCTACCCTGCTATTTATTGCGCCGAAAAAGCGGTTGATGTCGGTTAAGAATGTAAAATTTGGAAAGAATGTGAAAACCTTCATAGGTGCCCCCCCCCCAAATTTTTATAACTTGTGCTATACAGTTATTTTTTATTATCAAGAATTTTAAGCCACAGTTGGCTATGTAATTGTCCCTGCGCTATTTAGGTTTAACCCTTTCATGCCTGGTGTGTATTATAAGATACATAGGCATTTTTTCCTATTTGTACTAGTTTTAACTTTTTTTTCTTCTATATTCTTGTTATACTGTCACCAATTAAAAATACATATTTGAGACGTTTTGGGGTGGTTTTTTATAAGAAAAGAAGCAAAATCCATGCAACCGCAATCAAATGATACCCCGTCATCACCGACGCGTGCCATCACACCGATTATTTTACGTGGGCCCTCCCCGTCCTTTACCACAGGCACATTTGACTGCGGTTGCCGAGACTCGAACTCATGACCTCAGGCTTTGAATGCATGGCCCGTGCACTATGTGTTGCCTCAACGATCATGGCTATTCAAGCCAGCAGGCTGAAGGTGTCCCAGACCACCTAATCTAAACCGGTTTCGAATTAGAGGAAGAACGGCATAAGTAGCAAAATAATTCAGGCATGAAAGGGTTAAAGTCCATGCTTTTCTTAATTCCCTTCTCTTTTTGGGAGAATTTTAGAATATTTAGAATGTTCCTTAGACCGCACTTATAAGCTTACTAGGTTGAAATTTTCAGGAAAGGTTAAACAATATTAATTTGTTTAGGTGAAATTAATTATTTTTATAATTCTCATTGAAAAACTAGGGAAATTCAATCGTTTTCTCTTAAACTAATTAGAAAATAGGACAGCTAATTACAATTAGAATTTTAAAAAAATTATCAAAAAGCGATTTATTATGAATAAAACAATGTTTTAACAACAGTTTGACATAGCCCGTTAAAATATTGTATGCAGTATGTGTTTATGTTGAGCACGTCAAAGCAGTCAAATGGAAACTGCATTTTTGGATTTTCATTGATACATGGAGTTTCAAGGACATCTTAGCTGAAATTTCATAAAAAAATGCTTTAAATTAAAAATTTGCTTCTATGTCAACACCTTAGCTTCAATGACATATTATGGCTTCGCTATTAATAGCGAAAGACTGTTTGAAAAAGAGAAATTCTTTTACTCAAACATTCAGTGTTAATGTCCATCGCCCAGCTTCATGCTTGAGTAGGCAGTTGACTGTAATGACTTTTAAGTTATATAAGCATCTTCCGTCATGGCTCTTCCCAGAAGGGGTCATCTGGTTTATTTTTGTGACCAAGAAGCGCCGAGCAACAAAAAACCTGGACTAATTCGTCTTGGAGGTTTTCTTTTTCGTTGAGTTCCGCATCAAAGCTTATGGAAAGGTGCTCGTGGATCGCCTAGCCTTGATCCAACGTGCAAGAAGTCGATGTGATTCTAGGAATAACAGATGCAGCACGCAAAAACGGCATGCGGCCAAGACCAGATCTAAAGTTGAACTGGCATGTGAGTCGTCCCGTCACTTGTTCCTTTGTGTCGTACGCTACAGCCTGACTCTCTACACACTTCTTACAGAACCTTACTATTCCACCTACTTCTTGATATTCGAGGTAAACTTTCATCATACATTTACACATATGTTGTGTTTTTTCTCTCATTTTTACTTTCTCTACTACGTATAGAGGAAGTATTGTATTCCACCCAAAAAATTCGATGTCGAGATTTCACCGGAAATATGTTTTGAGGACCCCTGAATCCAAAAAAGCATTTTTAGAAAAAGGTCAGTGTGTGTGTCTGTCTGTGGACAGCATAACTCAAAAACGAAAAGTCGGTTAAAAACCAAAGTTGGTATTTAAGTTTAATGTCTTTAAGGATGCCACACAAAGATTTTGAAGAAAATAGCCCCACCCTAAACTACCCTTTACGTGGAAGATTTTTCGAAAATTTTTATTTTCTTGAAAATGGCTCTAACGATTTTGATTAAAATGCCATATATTTGAGATATTTTTTATGACAAATGAAACGTATATCTTGAATTTTCTGGCTATAGCCCCTGTAGTCGTACTTACTCTGGACGACGTTTGCATAACTGGTAAATCGTTAGAGATAGACCAAATCATACTGTACAAAAAATGTAGATCTTGCTAAAATACACAATTTATGTTTCGATAAATTTTCTTGTAGGTTGAACCGTTTCGGAGATATTCCTTGTTATGTGTGTGAGTTTCGGAAAACTTAAAACTTTCGTGAAATGGAACACCATTGTTCATTTTTTTATATGTTACGTGTGCAAAGAGAACGGAATCTCAAAGCTTTAAAAGATTTGACTATCGCTCAAAGTCTACTATATTCTGACATTCCTGTTGCACCTAGAAGGAAATAAGCAAACAAGATAATTTCTGCAAATGTTTATCTCAACTAATACGAAGAAGATAAAGGAATAAGAGTTCATAAGAATGCTTAGTACAAGAGTAGAGAAAGTCATGTGACTGCAACACATCAGATTTTTTATAGAAAGAACGGAATTTGAAAGCTCTAAAAGATTTGGTTATCACTCAAAGCCTACAGTATTCTCATATTCCCCTTGTAACTACAAGGAAATACGCATTAAGATAATTTCTGCAAATGTTTATCTCAAATAATAAGATATAGGAATAAGAGATTGCAAGAATGGTTAGCACAAGAGTAGAGAAAGTCATGCGAGTGTAACACATCAGATTTTTTTCTATCTTCTTTTTCGACGATAAACGCGAGATAGTTTTGCAACTTTGAGTAGAAGTATGTATATGGTTCACAATAAATGTATACGCTTTAAACCTGTCATTTCTTCTTGCGATTTTTCACGAATTTCTCGTTTTCTCCCAAAAAGTCTATTTAAACAAAAAAAATTGCGGAATTCACTTGTTTGACCATGTAAACGTAATCCTTAAGCGATTTTCATTTTGAGCTGTCAACATTAATTGCAAACTCTGATGTTAATGTCGATTTGGTAAAGATTTTTTTAAGCAACTACCTGAATTTCGGAGTGAAAACAATATGTAGTGACAGTAGTAGTACATGTGGGTATTGGAGAGTACTCAGTGGCCCTCGCCCTTGACCTAAAGGTCTTTTATACTACCCCTATCCCCTACCAGGAGTCCAGTGCATTGAACCCTGGAACAATACCCACTGTGGGTGGGATCGAACCCGGGAACATTCCATGGCCGGAAACCAGAGCTGCCACATTCCGCCCACTGCACCATGGGAAGGACAATATAATATGTACCTCTATGTACTATTGAATTCTGCAACTATATCCGAAATTTGTATCAGATTAGCAATGAAACTGCGTGCTCTGTTGGCATTTAAAGCTAAAGGTAACTAGTTTCATTTTGTGAGGTTTTTTTTGTTCAAGCCTTACTACTAATGTCAACTGCGGACGGTGACAGTGTAATGTACACTGAGTTCCTTATCTTGCGGGGCCGCGGATCGTGTCAATGTGTGCTCTGCGCAGTGGGGAGGGATTTCCCATTCTAAAATTCTCATGTTACTTAATAATCAGTGACAGTAACGTGCACTATAATGCGTACTATCCTTCTTACAAGTTGTATTGAAAGTGGTATGCATGAGCATTTAAACATTCCTGACATCTTCGGAAGAAATTTCCATTTATGTGCATAAGTTCTGGCATAATTTTCATAATTTATGTTCTTATATGATCCTTAAGTTCATCTAGATGTGGGGATTGTTCCTATACACGTAGTGTTTACGGTGTTTACGTATGTGTCGTACCTGAATATTTTGTGAAGGCATAACAGCCGACAAGAATAGCAACAGTAATCAGAATACTCTAAAGCAATTCACAAATGTCTTGAATGAACTTTCACCTTTGAAACGCACAATGAACAAACAGCTCGAAATGAATTCATTTACACTATTGCGCGCAACGAAAAAATAAGCAGTGCAAGCAAACTACGCATACAACAATCTATGGCCCCGCTATAAAGTAAACGCATGGTAGTAGTTACTGACGAAATCCTTATTGGCCTGAAAACATTGTTAAAATCTGCTAAACCTCGCATGAACTCCTAATGGTAGATATTAATATTTCAATTCAATGGATAATATAGTATTTGTGTTGTGTAAAATAAGTTAATCTTTCTGGTTCAAATTAATTTCAACATAGTTGCAAAGTTGGTTATTATACGAACCACTTTTTTTTCTTTTCTTTTTGAAGTTTGGTTGTATTATTAAAACCATAATATGAAAATTTAAAAATGAAGCGCGAATTCTTTAAAATATCATTACCAACATAACGCGCCCCTGCACATTCACACACTCTTTTAGGCACAAGATGGATACACTAGGCTTAAGGCGATAGTTAGATTTGTACAAAGCCTCTAAGAGATCGCCAGGCATAGGAATTCTTAAGCAGTTGGCTTTAAGTTATCAACACTCAAACCATTATCACCAGAAGGAACGCGGACAACGGTGGCCAAAGTTCACTGACAGGCAGATAAAACTCGGTTTGTGTGTTGCCTACAAACCTCAAAATAACTGTACGTGGGTTGGGGGCGGTGAGTTAACTGTGATATTCCTAACTATAGTCTTAGTAACACTAACTTTATTTACTTTCGTCCTGAATTTAATGCTTAGAAATGTCTCTGTCTAGTGATCACTTTGAAATTCCATTCTCTTTGAATGACCACGAGGAAAAACGAATGGTGGCTTGCAACAAGAACAGTAACAAGGATTTGAAAATTCAAACCAATAATGAAGAATATCTCGGAAATGGTTACCAGCACGACATTTTAGTATGAAACTATGGGATTTAACACGACTATATTTAATGATGTATTCAGCTTTCCTCTATCTCTTATGGTTTACCAGTTTTACAAGTCACAGAACGTCACAGGATATTAGCAGTAAATTGAAGATCTGCATTTCATTTGTCATACAAATATCTTAGACATGTTGTATTTAAATAAAAATCCTTAGAGGAATGTTTGAGAAAATAAGAAATAACGAACATTTTTTCCATATAAAGGAGGTAATTTCTTGGAAATTTTCATGCCCTGAAAGGCTCGAAACTAAACATAAAATTTGGTGTCTACCCGATATTTCGTTTTTGAGTTGTGCTGTTTACACTCATACAAACAGGTGGGCGCGCACACACACCACTCTCTCTCACACACATGGAGATTGTTCTAAAAATGCTCCTTTTTGATTCGCCGATCCCAAAATACATATTTCCGGTGAAATCTCTGTCTCGAATTTCTGGTTGGAATACAATACTTCCGCTACTTACTAGAGGTAAGCGGTAAGGAAGGTAAAAACTTGCTGCAGGATAAGTTTCAGTGCAGGTAGAAACCAGTTCTCTTGAAAACTGACCTCTGGTAAAATCTCAGATATTTGTTTAGTGCCTTCAGAACATCTGCTCAGTATACCTTACTAGCTTCGCTATTTTAATTGTTCTTCCAGCAATTTTCACAAAATTGAAGATAATCAGTGAAGAATTTGCTGGCTGAAATTTGATCAACATTTTCAAAAAATTCTAAAATTATCCTTGTATCCGAAAAATACTTTGAACCTTTAGCTTTAATTTCAGTCTCAGAGCGATTTAAAGCTTCAAGATGTGATAGCTTAAATGTCTAAGAAACATATCGCCTAATGCCCTGTATTTACTTCCAACGCCGTTACTCGATTTTTTCGTACACTTTTTGGTATTAAATATGGTCCATACGATGTCATTTGTAACCAGTGTTGTTGAAATTCTCAGGAGAAATGAGTTTGAAAAACTGGCATATTGTTTTTGCTACACTTTTAAGGTGCTCAAGGTATGACACAATTGATTCAACCATTGAGAAGAAGTTCTTACAACAGCTACGTTTAAAGATTTACGTTCTTTATTTTCTGAACAGACAAAAAGAGAGAAAGGATGCTTGCTTGGCCGGCCGCTTGGGAGACCGACGATCGAGGCAGTGCCAGTGGATGAGGGTGTTTGCGAACAACTGTACGACCAACCCTTCGACCGTTACCACGGAGCCACCTGTAATATATCTGATGTGTTGCAGTCACATGACTTTCTCTACTCACTCTTCTACAACCTATTCCAAAGAGTATCTTGGAAATTATTAACACCACAAAAATATTATTTCACGTAAACTGTGTGCTTCGAAGAGATCTAAACTTGTGTAGTACTACGGTTTTCTTTGTCTTACACTTACCACTTATGCAGGAATCATCCAGAACAGAGGATTTCAGAGGCTTCTCCCAGAAAATCAAGATGTACATTTTATTTGTCATGACAACAGCATAAACACTTGCCATTTTAATCCAAATCGTAAGAGATATTTTTATTAGACATTTTCTTGGACATCTTCGTTTCGCATTCTTGGATAATGCTGAACCCGAGTAGCCAGTTTGGTGTTTAACTGCTTTTTGTTTATTAGTTATGCTCCTTGCAGGCAAACATCTCTTAACTATAAATGCTTTTTTGGATTCAGGGGGCCTCAAGACATGCATTTACGATGAAATCCCGATACAGTTTTTGTGGATGGAACACAATACTTCCTCTACTTACTAACAGAAATCAAATAGGCTAAGCAATGGTGCTATTACAGCTCTGTCACTGCTTGTTTCTCGAAAAGGAATTGATTGGATTGATAATGATAATAGAAAGTACTTTTTAATGTGACATTTGAAAGTATTGCAACAAACAAAAAGCTATTTTATAGATCCCGGGTCACATTATTTATCGGTAAGGGCTGAACTGTTACTAAAGAAGGAGTGAAGGATGATTTCTGAATAGAGATGCCGGAATGAATTAATTTGTTGTGTGCTGGAGTGACTTTGTGACGTAACAAGCAAGCGCTTCAAGGCACGGTCACGAATACTTGCAAAACAGGTTTGTCTTTTCTGAGGGAGTGGCGGAAGTTATTATTTTGTGCGCCGTTCCCTTTAAACTTCACAACACAACACAGCCACTTTTCTCAATGGCCGTCTCTGCGGATTGCTTACAAACCGCAAGCAAAGCGTTCGCTCACAATAACAAATGGAAATGCAATCCAACTGAAGAATACAAGTATATTTTGATCTAAACACTAGGCAAGGTTTTAGCTAGGAAATACCAAAGTTTAGTTTTCACGGTCTGCCAAAAGGCGTTGAAACAGTTGACGGTACCAAAGAATCACAGCAGTAGACTAGTGGCACTCAAAATGGCTAAACAAATAAATGCAATCTTCTATTTCTGTGTATATATAAGACACGACTATTGTGCAGTTAATTAAACTAACACAGGTTTTAAAGCATTTTCTATTAGAGTTATTAAAGTAGTAATTTTTTTTTTTCGATATGGATAAGTTCCTTGTCCGCTGTGGTTAGTTCTCGAGGGCAAGTACTGAAGCCATTGAGCCCGAAAAGAGAAAAACAGAAACGGAAAGTAGTTTACCAACAATATAATGCTAATTATTTATCTTGCGGGCTTTTTTGGTCGACAAAATATGTCCATTCCCCGATTGTGCTGTGTGGAACATAACAAACAAATGACACTCATAACAACGTCGCTACGTGTTTCGCAAAAGGTATAGAAGTTAGCTATAAGATAGCGGAACTAATGTGAAGACCAAAAAGCCAAACATGATAGCAGTTGTTCATGCCCGCGTGTAAACAAATGCTAAAAATTGTCCTCGGATTAGAAGCTGGTATTGAAATTTCAAAAATTCCTCTCTCTGCTGACACACTCAGGTTCAGTGACATCGAATGCATTATGGAGTGGAAAGTTCTCACTTCAAATCGATGAGTGCACCGATATTGGCGGTCACACACCTCAGGTATGTTGATGGCGATGTAATTGAAACCAATGTTTTTTATTCTTGTTTTGTGTACGACTAATTAATATGGTTCCTAATGAACTGACATTCCAGGATTGCGTTAGTGTTTACGACTGAGCCGCTTCTATGACAGGCGAGTGAAAGGATTCGTGGATTAAGTACCCGAAGTAAATCCTAACTTACGAACCAACCATTGTCTCATTCTTTGTTATCTCCTCTGAAAGTTGTGATGGACGAAGTACTAAAAGTTGTATTCTTCATCAAATCGCGGCCCTTTAGTATGTGGCTTTTTAACGTTTTGTGTCAAGAAATAGGATCAGAGGACACTACACCTTTGCTACATACAGAAGTACGCTAGTTACCTCGGGGTAAAGTGTTAATGCCAATGTTTCAACTTAAGGAGGAGGTATTTGCATTTTTTACCATTGAGGGACATTGCATCTGCGGATTTATTTGCGGATTATGAATGAGTATCTAAGACGGTATTACACTCACATGACTTTCTCTACTCTTGTACTAACCATTCTTACAAACTCTTATTCCTATATCTCCTTCGTGTTAGTGAGATAAATATTTGTGCAAATTCTCTTATTGCTTATTTCCTTGTAAGTGCAAGGCGAATATTAGAATACAGTAGGCCTTGAGCGATAGTCAAGTCTTTTAAAGCTTTGAGATTCCGTTCTCTTTGCACGCTTTGCATATAAAAAATGAACAACGATGTGCCATTTCACGAACGCTGTAAGTTTTCCGAAACTGGCACAAATAACATGGAATATCTCCGAAATGGTTCACTTTACAAACATTTTGTTGAGACATAAATTGTGTGTTTTAGTGAGATATACACTTTTTGTATAGTAGAATTTGGTCTATGTGTTACGGTTTACGGGTTATTCAAAGGTCATCCAGAGTAAACAGGACTACGTAAGCTATAGTCAGAAAATTCAAAATATACATTTCATTTGTCATAAAAATATCTTAAACATATGGTATTTTAATCAAAATCGTTAGAGTCATTTTCAAGAGAATCAAAATTTTCGAAAAATTTTCCATATAAGAGGTAGCTTAGGGTGGGGCTATTTTCTTCAAAATTTTCATGTCGCATCCTGGAAAGACATTAAACTTAAATACCAATTTTGGTTTCTAACCGACTTTTCCTTTTGCAGTTATGCTGTCTACAGACTGACACACACACGCACGCACGGACGCGCGCGCGCACACACACACACACACACACACACACACACACACACACACACACTCACTCACTCACTCACTCACTCACTCACTCACTCACTCACTCACTCACTCACTCACTCACTCACTCACTCACTCACACAAACACACACACACACACACACACACACACACACACACGCACACACACAGGGTATGGATTCAGGGTATCTCAAAACATATATTTCCGGTGAAATCTCGACATCGAATTTTTGGGTGGAATGTACTTCTACTTACCAGTAGACAAAGTAAACATGTAAGGCAGAAACGAAAATATTCTCACTAGAATGGATAAGATTGTTATTTTTTACTGTATTGTTACTTTTACTTTATTAGTAAGTTATGTTTGTGGGTGCAGACAAATGAAAATGGATCGTGTGATATAATCCCAACTATATGGCCCCTTGTTGACGATAATACGGTGTTGATGGTCTTAAATGAACACATTTAGTAGTGTTGCAGTAGAATCCAAAAACTATTTTGAAGAGTGTTAAAGATTTTGACAGGGTTCGTGTTCCATTCATAGATACCGAATATCTTCCGAATAATTCAGGCTTACAAGAGGAACTGGCATATTTGAAAGCAGTCAGAACATTGAAATTTAAATTTTTCGAAGCGCCTCTGAAAACATTTTGGTTGTTAATAAGCAGTGAGACGTGTTATTACCATTTTCAACTACATATTTATGCGATCTTCGCTTCTCGACATTGACTGAAATTAAGACATCAAAGAGATGGAGACATACAAATTCATCGATGAAGAAGTGATCCTTGCTTTGTCAATGTTTCCGCCACGAACCAACCGTCTGTGTGCAGCTAAGCAGGTTCAAAAATCAAATTGAAGGCAGGAGTAGAGTTATTTAGTTTAACATTCGTATTTGAAATATGTATTTTCTGCAGTGAATGAAAGTTGACAAATTGTTAATAAATGCATGATTGTATTCCAGTTTTATAATAATAATAATAATAATAATAATAATAATAATAATAATAATAATAATAATAATAATAATAATAATAGTAACAGTAATAGGAACAACAACAACAATAACAAGAATAATGATGATGGTGATGATGATGATTTTTTTACGGTGTTTAACGCCCGCTTTTACTACTACGGCACCGCAGGCGGTGGCACTGATGATACATGGAATGAAGATGGAGCACCGGTGGAATGAGATGGCGGGGGAAACCGGAGCACCCGGAGAAAACCCGCCCTTACGCCGCTTCGTCCACCACGAATACCACATGCGGGTCCCTGGGATCGAACCCGGGACCCGCATGGGATGGTGATGGCGATGATGATGATAATGATAATGATGCTGATGATGATGATGATAATAATAATAATAATAATAATAATAATAATAATAATAATAATAATAATAATAATAATAATAATAATAATAATAATAATAATAATAATAATAATAATAATAATAATAATAATAATAATAATAATAATAATAATAGTAATAGTAATACTAATAGTAATAGTAGTAATAGTAATAACAGTATCCTGTTAAGTTTAGGCCCGTCTGGGCTGCGTTCCTGGAGGTTCACAATCGTTCTCCAGTTGAAACTTACGGTGTGGTGCTTGTATATGGTGTTTAGTGGAATCATGCCAAAAGAAAAGGTATGTATGTATGTATGTACAATGGTAAGGTAAAATATCCAAATAAGAGATAGTCTCCTAGAGACACTGGTGTATCCCGCCAGCGACGTTCTGCCCTCTCCTGAAATTGGTGTAACAATGCTTTTGTTTGGAGAGCACATTGTTACCTAACTGGTGCCAGTAATACAAATAGTTACAAGCTGAGGAGAGAACTTCGTTGCACGAGTTTGAAATTTGATTGCCATATTCTCTGAAGACGTGAAGCCCTAGGAAGACCATTTCTGAGTCCTTTGAACATAAGCAACCACGAAATTTCAGTGTATTCTGGATCCCATTAAGAGCCATCACGTGGTCCCAAACAAGAGACAGTAGCAGATGATATAGATGAATGTTTATTCTGAAGACACGTGATGGGAAAGGTGGGCACGATGTGTGACAGGTCATCGAAGGGCACATGAAGAACGCGGCGGCGAAGAAAGACTTTCATATTCCTTTTTGTTCTAAGTACAGTTGTTGAGTCATTGTTGTTGTAAAAGTAATACCTTTCAACAATAAGTTTGTTCTTTCCTTACGCATTCATCATCTATTAGTGCAGTTTTTTGTGTGTTTATCAATAAAAGTAAGAAACTAAATGTTCTTCCACACAATAGCCGTGTGTAGGACAAGGTTGGAAAGGGGCAGAGCGAGTCTGAAAAATTCAATGCTATAGCCGAGATTGAGGATCCGTGGTTCAAATACTGGTTATGGCATTGAATTTGTGAGTCTCTCTATCTCTCTATCTCTCTCTCTCTCTCTCTCTCTCTCTCTCTCTCTCTCTCTCTCTCTCTCTCTCTCTACCTACCTACCTACCTATTACCAAAGTAACAAAGTTGATGATATCTCTTATTTGGACCCCATTTTGAAAATCCTCGTTTTCCTTGGATTTCATTTCAAAGGAATTTGTGTGAATAACGGATAGTTATCAGTCATTCATGGTATCAAATAAGACACTTTTAAAAATGCAAAGCATCGTCCAAACATAAAAATGTTTGTACTACTAGATCTGATAACCGAATTTCAAAAAATATCTCTTATTTGGGTACTTCACCGTATATTAAGTTAAGGGACACTGGGAGTGAAATTTTGGTCAACATTTTCAAAAAGTCGAAAATTATTTTTTTACCTCAAAATGTTCCTGGAACACCGGTGGATTTGGATCAGCTAACATTTTTCATATCCCCCACTCCATGTGGTCATTACAGCCCTTTCAAATAGCGCTCTTCCCTTAACGTACACAGGATGCTCCTATATAAAAGCCTGTTTTTCTCAAAACTACATTTCTGCACATTCCAAAAGAAGGTCGCGCCTGAGTTTTGCTTCAAATTCAATGAAAATTTCCAAAAGTATTCATAAATAGCAGCTAAACAAAACTATGATTCAATATTGATGTTATCATTAACATGAATTCCAAAAACATTTTTTTTGTATGAAAAACATCAATAATTTTTAAGATTAAATTTTCTTTGTTATTAAAAAAATATGTACAGTATAATCAGCAAACGTATTTGAAATTTCTCTTCATACAATTGTTACCCATGTTTTAGAGTATCAGTTCTGCCAATATAAATGAATTTTGAAAAGTCAATAGACGCGAGCTCTATTTTGAAAATGTGCCTATTAAATTCATAAAATAATTTATACATCCTAAACAAATTATCTAATTTTAATGAAATTTAGTGTACCTCCTATTCTCATATAAATACAAACACAGTAAAATTGTCAGAAAAATCTATCAAAAAATGTGGAACTTTCAAATTTCACTCCCAGTGTCCTTTAAATATGAGGCTGAAACCTATTTTAATTACATGACAGTGTTATTCTATTACGCGTTTAGTAATTATAATGCCAAGTTCTTCACATAGTTGAGACCTTTGTGATGCTGTAGTTATATCCAGACAGCGATCTTACGAAACTCATTTCCATCGCTTTATTTTTGCCATTTTGTTATAGCATAGAAATGTTGATGGCACATAATTGCGTTTAGTCAACATGGTTACCAAATGGCAAATTATATGACGTCGCTTATAATAGCATTGAATCACGTGAGGAGTTTGAATGCATTTGTCCTCTCAGTGTTACGCACAGCATATGTTTTCGAAGTTTACATAAAGTGTCCATAATTGGCGGCTCTCTTGTATCTTTGCTACCTTCACGTTTTTGTGGTAATGGAACAGTAATTACGTAGAGTAGAACCTTGGAGGTTCAGCATTATAAGACTGTCCTCTTCAAATGCTTATCTAAGCCTTACGTTTGAAAACCCGTACCACTTCTGCACATGCACAATCTGGAAGATTTGCTTGCTAATCGAAGGATCGAGCAGGTAAGAGATCAAACAAAAACAAAAATGTCTGTACGTGGTATTGGATTTGTAACCTATAAGCTCTTTCAAAAGGATTATTTTATAAGTGTATGCACTATCTTTCATAAAAGTAAATGCATACCTTCTGTCAGGGGCGTAGCGTCAATGGATGTGGGTGATGTGTTGCATACCCTGCCACTTTTTACTCACACTGATAATTACATAAAATATAAAAGTTTTAATCCTTTTGCACATAAAATTGCTGTTTTTAATAGTTTAATTTATAGGTTAATAAATATACCCCTTAATAAAGATGAATTTGACATAGAATATAAACACATTATTAACACTGCAGTGATTAATGGCTTTAATACAGATTTTATACATAAAAAGGTAAAAAAAATTAAGTATCAAAAAGCTGTTAAAGAAGTTTGAACCCTTAAAAAAATAAAAGATAATTGTATTTTTAAAAAATTTACTTACCATCCATGGGCCAATAAAAAATTTACAACGATTTTTAAAGAATATGGAATAAATTTGGTCCCTCAAAATAAATTTAATATACAAAATTTACTTTATTTTTCTAAAAAAGATAAAATACCAAATTATAAAAAATCTGGCATTTATCAATTTAGCTGCTTAGATTGTGATAAGGTTTATATTGGTAAAACTAAACGTCATTTAGAAACCAGAATAAAACAACATTTTAGAAATATTAAATATAAACAAACTGATAAATCAGCTGTAGCAGATCATTTTTGGTCATTTAATCATGAAATTAATCCTGAAGTTAAATTATTAAAACAATTAAGTAGTCCTATAGATTTAATGGTTTGGGGAAAAAAAATTATTTTAAAAAACAGGAACCGTGTCATTAACTTCGAATTACCATCTATAGATTGTACTTATAAATTTTTGTTTTCAGATATTGGTAAATAAAAATTGAATATCAGTATTTGTTTTTCAGAAAAAATAAAAGATTGTAGCTTTGGTAACGAATTTGTTTATATGGCTTTGAGAATGAGTTGGAGACACCTTGGAACCCTGGGTTAGCTTGTTCAAGAACATGCAACATTACTAAGATAAGTGAAGTTTTTAGTTTCTAATTTGTTCTTACTTTAGAATCTTGTTGCTTCACTGTTAATAGCTTCAATTTTTCCTTATTTTCCTTAGTTAACTTTCCCTATTATCTGAGTACTAAGCCAATTGGCGTGACGCTTGCTGAAGAACACCTATCTGCTATGAGTTAATATTGTCAGCGTATCACACCAAGCATTGAAACAGAGCGGCTTGCCTCACGCCAGTCACATCAAACGATGTGCGCGCACAGTGGATGCAACACAGAAAAGTGCATCTCGCTTGTTATGTTAATGAGGTTTAAAGCTAAGTTTTTCAGTATCTTGTTTGGCAGTGAAGGTTAATTTCATATTTTTAACTTCTTCTGTGCATATCAGAGTACAACAAGCAGCATGTTGAACAGTAATGTGCGTGAACGTGTAATAGAGAGATACGCCAGGAAACCGAAGGCAGGGTATGCAAACTGCTTATGTGCTTCCGCGTGTTTCGCTTCCAGGAAAACACGTGTTGTAGAGATAAGGCTGTACTTCCTGGAATCTGAGTGCTTGTAATCAACTAACTGAGGATGCAGAAAAAATAGTGGGAGTGATTAACTTTCTTATTTACTTTAATATTTACCAGCTGGTGAATTATAACGTTCTATAAAAACTATAAAAATTGTGAACAAATTATTTTTTCAAAGTTAATAATTTTTATTTGCTAAACCAAAGTATTATAAAGTTTTCTGTTCCAAACATTCTTTTGAGAGTACTCATCTATAAGAGAATAATATTTAAAATTATCAAAATGTTTGAAATCTTCATGCTGTGGAACATTTTAGGCACACTGCCAAAACAATAGCTAGAAAAGGTAAAAGTTTAAAGGTGTTGAAGATATTACAATGAAAATTTGATGCACATTATTCGTTATACTATGCTTTATGTCTGATATGGGTTTGAACAAAATCCGCTAATAATTGTAGAATTTAGAAATTTCAACTATGCGTAGGTACCTACCCTTAAGACAAGTTTTGCCCGCCTCGATAGCGTGATGGTTAGCGTGTCTGCCTCACGTTCAAGAGGTCGCGAGTTCGAATCTGCTTAGGGTAAGTTATCCGGGTAAGGTTTTTTCCGAGGTTTTCCCTTATCCTGAGAAGACGAATGTCGGGTAACTTAAAGCTCCATGGACCTCGGCCTCATTTGAGCATCATTTCACCCGTTTCATTCACTCACCGTCCGATATGACGCAATGTTGGAGGACGTTAATTAAAAAAAAAAAAAAAAAAAAAAAAAATTAAGACAAGTTCAACCTGTCTACCCAAGTCCACACGCAACACTACGCCACTGCCTTCTGTGAATCATTATAATGCAGGCGTGCTTCTGTGGAGAGTATGAAAATTAACTCAATCGTGGTGAGAGCCAACGTAAAAGTTCACCTTTTATGCAATCCTAGCTTTAAAACTGCTTATTATGATGGCATTAATCGTGCTAAAGTAGCCTATTTCTGGCACCAGTGTCAGAAAATGAATGACGTAATTATCATGGCAACAAGACAGCAATGATGTCATCACTGCCACACCAATTTTCTCCAATGTGCCTAAAAGAAAACCTGAAATCACCACTCTAGCAAGTGCAGCAAGATTCAAACACAAGAATCACCTCACTAAATGTATTTTAAAACCAAAACCAACAACAATATACATATTAACCAGAGCGTATGTTATTTGGTATACTCACTTTCCTTGGTAAATATTAACGGCACAATCAGTCATATTAGAAAATATTATCAATGTTAAACCGGAATACAAACCATATTTTCAATAGTTTTATCATTACCTTCCATTTTCCTCTACAAGTGTTGAAACAAATGAAACATCTGCTTAACAACCATAGTATTACGTCATAGTCTGTGATCTGATATAATTTTTCAAGCAAATTTATTAATCATTTTTAGGTAATTTAATGCGTAAATGGCATAAAACGTTCTACGTGTATAATCTTTTTATTGTGACACTCGCAAAAATAATAATCAGATTATATAGTAGTAACATAAATAACTATTATATCCAAGTATGCATGAAATATCGCAAAACTAAGTGGATCTGCCTGCAGCTTAGGGTAATCCATCTGTGACATATGAAATATCGCCATCTTTTATCCAATTTTTCTCAAATTTTGAGGATGGACTTTTTACTCAGAGTTAAAATGATGTAAGTTTGAACTTTATATCTTGAATAGTTTTTTAATATATTTTTATAATTTCTGTAAGCTTACGTTGAAAAATGCTCCTTGGTGTGTAGTTTTCAACCAAGGACATTTAAACTTCTACAGCTAATCAATGAAATATAATGCTACAAAGGTTGGCCTGTTTCTTTTTTCTTTTCTTTTAATTTATAGTCTTTGGAAGATGTTTTTAATTATGTAATCCAATTTGTGGAAATTTTGCAAATTTTACAATTTGTTTTAAATAAACACCTTTGTATTAAGGTACAGTAAAACTTTAAGCCCAAGTTTTAATCCCTATGGTTTGAACAATGTTTGTAACAAGTTTCAAGAGGTTATCTGTAAAACTATGCACCAAGGAGCATTTTGCACATAATCATGTGTCAGAAAGTCATAAGCGGAGAAAAATGGTGTTCATAGCAACTATATAATAAAGATGTACTTGATTAGAACTGGCCTGCACCATATGTGGGACCCTCAGAGTTCCTTTTAGCTTGCTCTTTAACACGGTTTTTTTTTTTCTTTCTCAAATTTCAATCACCTTCTAGCAGTTCTGAAGGCACTTTATGAATGCCCAGCACTACCCTTCAGACGACACTTATCCCTAATTTTACTTAATTTCTCCCCAATTACATTGGAATCTCTACCCTGAACCTCATATTTTACACGCTGTGAAGCTTTACAGTCCATATTATGGTCACTAGTTGCAGATATTACACCAATTTCTATTTTCTTTTTTAAAACAAATGTTTCATTTGGGCATGGTTTCCAAATAAGACCATGCAAAGCTTTTTTGGTATTTTGTGTTTAGCTAAAATTCTCTTAGAAGACCTTTTTCTAACTTGTACCGTTTATTCTCTACATTGCGAAAATATCATAGACACTAATTATTTATAAAGTATGTATTAATCTCTGAAACTTCCAAATAACTTAGTATGTTTACCTAATACACAACTATAACCTCTACACTTTATTAAGGGGACAAGGTAGTGATTCGTACATGATTTCAGTATTCCAAAACATAACTTTAGTTCAGGATATCTAAGCTTCTACTGCTCAGATCAAAATTTAATTTGGGATAAATATTTAGTGATTCATTGTGATTACATTGATATACAGAACATCAAAACAGTTATTTAAAATGAGCATGTAATAAGGCAAAAACTGATAACATGTTTTTGAAAAAATATAATGTATATGGTATATATATAGCCTATGTGTTGAACCTTTTGTAGTGCACTAGCCAATGTGTGTTCATAATTGTTAACCTAAATTTACTTAAATATCTCTGGCTATATTCAAAAGAAAAAAAACTTTTGTAAAAAAAAAAAAAAAAAAAAAACGTAAATTTTTTTTGCACAAATATTTTTTTTTTTAATTTTCTGTTTTGGATTTTTCCAATAACAATGGGTTACGTTTGTAGAGTACATGCTTCTGGAACTAGTGTAAAATTCTCATTCAAATAGGTTCAGTGGTTTTGAAAAAAAGTGTACCTGAGTTTGAAAAATGTCAAGTTACAGAAAACTGCATTTAAAGAAAAGTGTGTCATCTCTGAAGCCCTCTTTACCCAGCGTGGCCCAGCACTCCGCCATATTTAAATGGGGTAATTTAAAGCCTTAAATATGCCGGTACCCTTACAATGTATATATCATTTTGAAGAGGAAGATTTCTACTTTTTTTAAAGATGAAAAACAAAAAATTGACTTTTTGAGCCCAAATCACTACCCTGCCCCCTTAACAAATTATGCTTTAGCCTATAATTAACTTATTGTTATATACTCAGTTCTGCCAATCCTGTCTATGATACAACTCCTCTGATGTAAACCCACATACAGTACGTGAACACAGGAAATTAACACAATTTCAACACAAACCACCACGTGGTTAGCATATTTTCTTCCACATTTCGCTCCAGATAAACCAAAGGGCTTTAGAATTTCCTCAACAAATAGCTCTCATATAGACCAGCAAAAATATTTCAGTAAATTTGCCACAAGAAACCGAGTAATTCAAACTTAAACTGTAAGCATATTGGGTCGGAAAAATATTGCTAGTATTTAGAGTGCTTCTGGGCATTTAAATTGACACATTCCCTATAAGCACGTGCATATTTAAATCCTTCGATGACGTCATTTAAATGACGAGGATGACTAAACAAAAGCATGAAAATGAAAGCCAAATGTTTAAACTTATTTATGGCTTAAAACAGCAAAAATGAAAATTTTTGTAATTCTCATCCATTTTTCACCATTTTTCACTTCGGATTACCTTATTTCATGCACGAGCATAAAATGTCTTTTCATGATGAGGGTTTGGGGCATGCCTTTAGCTTAAATATTTATTTAAAATTTCAAATACCAACATTGGGGACCAAGTGGCCCCCGCTCAGCAGTATGAGGCTTAAAATTTTAAATTCTGAGACTGAGTTGTCTGTAAAATAAATAAATATTTTGTTGTTTAACGACGCTGTCAATTGCCAGGATCACATCAGCGTCGCCGGTGTGCCGGAATTTTGTCCCGCAGGAGTTCTTTTACATGCCAGTAAATCTACTGACATGGAGCTGACGTTTTTAAGCACACTTAAAAACCATCGACCTAGGCCGGGTTTGAACCCGCGACCTTGGGATCAGTAGGCCAGCGTCTAACCAACTGAGCCACCCAGACCGACGAGTTGTCTGTAGTTGTATATATTTGAACGTAAGTAAGTTTTTCAGTATAGTACCTAACACAAAGAGTTGGAAATTACTGAACGCCTTCTGAAGCAGATATTTATAGTGTTGTACATGTCGCATGTCGTATGCCTCGTTACGCTTGAAACGACAGCAGCAAAATGCATTTTTGTGCTCCAGTTGGTTTACAGAATTATCTTGAATATCTAAATGTCACTGTTGATGGACCTGTATGTTTAAAGTAATTAACTGTGTGCTGGCTTTGGCACTCGAGCGATACTAATCACAGTTTGCTTTTGTTCTGACCTCCTCAAGTATAGCCTACCCTCTGGCGTTAAGAAAATAATTCACTCATTTATCATTCCGTGTTTTGTCACATCATTTTCAATGTGGTAAGGAAATGCCGGTTGCCTTATTTTCCACCGGCCGCGCCGTAGCCGAGTGGTTAGACCAGTCGCTTCTCACCAAAGCGACCCGGGTTCGATCCCAGGCATCCGCATGTGGGATTTGTGGTGGACAAAGCGGCGCTGGGGCGGTTTCCTCCTTGTTCTCCGTTTTACCCCGCCATCTCATTCTACCGGTGCTCCATCTTAATTCCATGTATCATCGGTGTCACCGCCTGCGGTGCCGTAGTAGTAAAAGCGGGCGTTAAACACTACAAAAAAATCTCCACCTTTCTGTGTCCTTTACGCTGTATTTTATGTCGTTGTGCTTATTGCGCTGAATAAATTAGCACGTGGAAGGGACTTCCCAGGTTGGCCATGCCCATGAGGGAAGGGTAAACACAGCTGAATTCCTAACAAACAACTGTCCCTATTTGACAAAGTAAATATTCATATATTTTATAGAGTGATAAATACAATCATCTATAAAATCAGTCATAATATAAATTCCAAGCATCTTGCTGCACTCACTGTCGACTGCCACACTAAAATGTTCCATCTATGAACAACACAGACAACCAGGTTAATAGGAGAAGCTGGTACAGCCATGGAAAAAATGATTGAGCATATTAGGAGAGCAGAATAATTAAGTCCGGCTTCGTGTTGCAGCGGGGGGTTTCCACAAGTCGATATTTCCAACATGCAGCTGAGTTTATTGATAGCCTTTGTTCCATGCTATCGTCTGTGGGACACACAAATAGGCTGTCTCTTGAATCAACATTCGCATTTGTATTTGCGAGTGTGTATATACCTGAATTGTGACGCGCTTCAAAGAATGAGAAAAGTTTTGAACAATCCAAACCACATGTTTGTGGTGGAAAAATATCTTGAAATTCTTCATATATTTTTGGAAGATACCCAACTGTTTTTTGAGTTATGATGTTCACACACACACACACACACACACACACACACACACACACACACACACACACACACACACACATACAAACACAAACGCGCACGCGCATGCACGTAGGCAGGCAGAGGCAGGAAGAGACAGGTGCGCGCGCACACACGCGCACACACACACACACACACACACACACACACACACACACAGAAAGAGAGACGTTTCTAAAAAGACGGTTATTGGGGGTCCTCAAAACATGTAGTTCTGTTGAAATGTCAATATAAAATTTTGGGGTGGAATAATGTACTTCCTCTACGCAGAAAAATAGTTATAAATAGTTGCATGCTATCACTATGAGAAGCATTAACATGATTCCAAATTTGATCTGTGCTCATTTGGGCAATGCGTTATAGGTTGGCAAAGTTTCAAAGCGTTTTACAAAACAAGTCTCTAATTAAACAATTTTAAACCAGAACCGCAAAGGGATTTATAAACTCTTAAATCTCAGTACCCTCAACAGTGGATTGTAATATATGCATGGTAGTTCCATATAAGTACTCTTGAAACAAAGAAATATCTCCGAAGCATATATCAACAAGAAATGCTGTAGTGGGTTTCGTTTTTTCCTATATTGGGTCACTCAACTTAATTGCCAGTTAGACGTATACTTTAAAGGGTTGTTTACCATTATTATTATTATTATTATTATTATTATTATTATTATTATTATTATTATTATTATTATTATTATTATTATTATTATTATTATTATTATTATTATTGTTGTTGTTGTTGTTGTTGTTGTTGTTCTTATGGTTATTATTATTATCATCATAATTATGATTATCATTATGATTATGATTAAATAAACGGTAACACATACCAGGAACACTCGCATTCACACACTAAACTCTGGCATACTGAGAAACCTTGGTTGATGAAACATGTCTTGATTCCGGCGGGGAATCGAACCTCGTGCACTTCACAAAGCAGTCAAGTGATCAGCCGGCTGAATTACCGGGCAGCTACAGCCATTTAAGGGATGCTGGGACTTAATTTTGAATTTGTTCTATTTTTATACGTACAAAATCAATACTGTGCACACTTAAGGGTGTTTATTTTTATGAACTCCCACACAAAGTTCCAGCGCAACTTATTTTATAGTTTTGAGGGAATTAGTTATTCAATTTACTCAGTACTTTGATATTCAAAACACTCCATTCGTATCAAAAACTAAACTATCGCAACAGTTTTATGGTATTAACTCTAACTGCCCAACAAACACCATTAATCTCTGTCAGGAAGAAGAAATAATTACTTTTAAAGCAATTAATTTCTGTGCTTTGATGGTCATTGAAAATATTTTTTTAAACGTTTTTGTGTAATTTTTTTTTTTTTAACTTAACAAATTTTCAGATTTTGAACGCAAAGACTGAAGTTGATGTCACATAAATGGAGCACTTGCTGGAAAAAATGTTAGGAACATATCACAAAATTTAATGTGCATGAAGAATTGAGTTGTACTATATTTTCGCTTTCTGTTTTCAACTTGGTTTTTAATTTGACCCTCACGTTGTCTTGCACCAAAAAAATTCAAATTGGAGAGTATAAATTCCTTTTTCTAGTAAAAAATGCAGAAGATCAATGGAATATGTGGGAATCAGTGACATTGAAGACGTAGAACATGAAAGTTCACGCTACTACTTAAATATGATCGCTAAAAATGTCTTATCTACTTTATTATTCGGCTTTAGATAGGGAAATTGAATTTTGTGAAGAAGAAAGTGTATACTTATCTAGTTGCATAAGTTGAAAATGACGTAGGTAGCTAGTCTCGTTTTCTCTATTATGCATCACTGTACATAAGCGTGTTTTTACAAGAAGTCGCTTGTCTTTTATTCAAAAGCTTATTTCTGATGAGCCATTGTTGTGAGGTGATCATGCATCCAAGTTTTCATATGTGCAATTTTGTTTTATTCATGGTAAGTACTTGAGTAAACTTTTCTTATCAATTCATCATGTAGGTGGAACAGCTGTTCTTCAAAATTACGTCACGGCTGTCCTCTATTTTTCCTCTGTATGACCTACTTTTCATATCCGTATAGTAACGAAGGTGCTGTCATCTTTATATAGTTATTTCTTCTGTCCGTGTGTATGTGACTGAACTGCTCCTAAACGTCTGGACCGATATTTATGACTTTTGTGTGTGTGATGAAGGTGACTCGAGAATGGTTTATATGACCCGATATAACATGCTCTTTTTAATTAATTGATCAATTTATGTCTTGTTGATCTTTGGATGGTTTAGCTTCACAATTGGATCTGTCAAGTAGCGCTGCGATCGCGTTTTAGAATTTCCGGTATTTGGTGCTGCGATCGGATTCTATTCTATTTGTCACAGCTGAATGTTAATATTACATTAAAAGTGTGCGCTTATTGAGAACAAGTAATTTAAAGTGTAATTAACAAGTATACATTGTGCAAACCTTTAAGCTGCAGTATTGAAGTGAGTATTTTACATGTTTTTTCATGAATTCCAATATTGTATACACGTGCCTCTCACAACTATCAGCTTAACCTACAATTATAATATATTAATATTTATTGAAGTGAGATGTTAAAGTGTAATTAAGACATATACACTGTGCAAATGTGTAAGGTGCAGATAGAGGTGAGTATTTTACATGATTTTTCGTGAATTCCAGTGATGCATACACGTGCGTTTTATCACAATAAGCTTAGCCTACAACTTTAATATGTTACTATTTATTGAAGTAAGAGTTCAAAGGGCAATTAAAAAATATGCACTTTGGAAATTGTGCTAGAGCCTTTGTAGTACGTAACCCAAAAGAGCAGCGCAATTTGCGCTATTAGCGATGTTTTGAGTTTTTTCCCTTTTACATTGAAGTGTTGATTCTGCATGAAAACACAGAAAGTAGCTTATAACGGATCGTGCATCGCAGGAAATATATAACGAGGCGTTAAGAAAGATTGAGAATATTTGTATTCTCATTTCGAATGACACTCATACATTTCGGCATGCCATCGCCTACGGCATAAACCATTAAAAGTGTTGTTCAGCGCCAAAAACAGTTGGATACGACATCTTTGGCTACTTTTGTTGCTAATAATGAGCAACTGCTCACTGGTGAATAAAAGAATATATATGTATGATCAAATTAGTTTGTAAGTTGCAGCACAAAAAGCCGATTCTTTTTTCTGTCTTGCTGTCATTTAAAAGAGTTTAAAGCTTGTACTCAACTTTATAGTATAAAGATACAATCACACGCAATTGATAGGGCGAGTTGCCATAACTGTGGGCTTGGTGGCGTTATATTTTTTCATAGAAGAGTTTAAAAAATGTATAGTTTATTTTTAAAGTGTTTTAATTTTTGCATGTACAGCATTTGAACAGGGTAAGGTCTGTCCGGTCCGCTAGTTGACTTCTAGAATCTTATGTGTGATTGATTTTTGGCTTGCTGTATAGTATTGTAAGCCTATGTATGAAGCGTAACGGAAAGATGACCAGTGATTCCATTTGAATTCCCTTCACCACAATTACTGTGGTCGACATTTCAATTGCATTTTGAGTGCTGCTAGATGACGTTATGCACACCACTGTGCACTCATTTATAGAATAACAAATATTGCATCTAAAATAGATGAATTTGGATATATTAAAAAAGCTTAACTTGACTGTATTCCCGTGATTTGTCTGTACCATCATGTATTAATTACTTACTAGAAACAGTCACGCTGAGACAGAGAGAGCGAGAGAGAGAGAGAGAGGGGGGGGGGGGTGTCGGAGGGAGGACTTACAAAAAATGCCTCATAGATACAAATCTTTACATATATTTAACAGCACTTTTAGGGATTCAGTGGTAAGATTTTCATGAAATCAGCCTATAAAATATCCTTTGAACGGATTCCCCCCCCCCCAAAAAAAATGGCTAACGTTTTCAATTGAAATGTCACATACTTGAAAGCTTGCCATGAGGAATTAGATTTTATCTTGAACTGTTTGTGTATAGCCTCCGAAATCATCTTTTTAATTCAATTTTGTGCCAGTCTGTATAACTGAAGCCGTGCGAGATACTGAAAAGCTTATCGCAGGACAAATGCATACCTCATAATATGCAGTTTATATCAGACAACTATTAATGTGACATTAATCATTTCCAAAGTGGGTTGTTCCATCTCGCATCAAACAACATGAAGCGCGATGTTCACTTCATTTCAGTTTTTTCTTTCTTTCTTTCTTTCTTTCTTTCTTTCTTTTTTTTTTTTTTTTTTTCCCATCAGTTGGTCATTTGATTTTTGTATCTTTGCTTGCTGATCTGGTGTGTTAAGCAGTTTTATTATAATCAGCGAATACTGTATAGGTCTTCAGACCAAGCTCTCACCTTTGTGAGAATAAATGAGGCGTTGAGCGCAACAGTGGCCCAACCTACAAAAATTCAGAAACTGAGTTATTAGCACAGACATGTTCCCCATATCAAAATCTAGGAGAGCAGTAGTGGCCTATACCACATTTGTACAACCACTGACAGATGGCATGAGAAGTGTGTTATTGCATGGAACTGAATCTGGCTTCCTGGATAAAAACAGTGGCCCAATCTTCCTGCATGTATGTAACTATGTATCACAATGTCGATGCTATATTGATTAAAACTTCCAAATATCATGACTCTTGCTTAGTTATTAAAGTCAATATAAAACTTTCAAATCACAGATATTTTTTGCACCCCATTATCTCCATTATGTACATTTAGTGGTTGGGCCACTGTTGCGCTCAACGCGTCAAATAACGTACTCAGTCGTGACACGAGAGTTTCTCCTTGAATCCACGTTGTTCCTTTTGCCGCGAATTGTCACAGGTAATATTCAGGCGTTTTCTTATAATTATTGCCTGTATTTTGTGTGGTCCGCTTCAGTCACAAAACGTACTAAATGTAGTACGAATGAGGTTTGCCTTCGAATATTTGCCTGAAATTGTTCTCGAACTTCCAACGAGGTGGTTCAATATTCCAACTCCAACGTTTCGAAGGCTTGCATTGTCCTCATCTTCAGGAAAATTGAACTTGTGAGGTAAAAATTCCGCTTCTATTTATGGGAGTCCTGGGCACGGTGCCAGCAAGAGATGAAGCCGGCTACATTAGAAAGCTTCACATAGAACTGCTCTGTGATGCACTTCCTCTTATGTACGCCTCTCTTGCAGAACGTCACACAATTTAATATATTTCATTATTTATCTATTGTTGGAAAGGAGAAGATATTCGAAGAGTTAGAGAGCAGCCGTCACCCTCGGTCCAACATATGAAATAGTCAAAAGAGATCGGCATAATAGGGTTCTTCGTCCATTCTGTCCAACTTATGAGCAACGGGATCCAGCGCCGCATAATGGATTGTTCTGGGCTGCAAACTGAACGTAACTTTTAGACCAATTGGATCAGTGGAAAGTGGTGGTGCTTGGAAGCCAACGCCAGTATACTTGTTACACCTAAATATGGGGCGGCGCCGTGGCCGAGCGGTTAGCGCGCTCGCCTACCACCTAGGCGGCCCGGGTTCGATCCCAGGGACCCGCATGTGGTATTCGTGGTGGACGAAGTGGCGTCAGGGCGGGTTTTCTCCGGGTACTCCGGTTTCCCCCGCCATCTCATTCCACCGGTGCTCCATCTTCATGTATCAGTGTCACCGCCTGCGGTGCCGTAGTAGTAAAAGCGGGCGTTAAACACTACAAACAAACACCTAAATACAGCGCCAATTTTATGGTTACCTTTGGGCAGCTTCACCTGGATGAAGCGAGCGGAGGGCTACACTGCTTGGGACCTCAAGTCCTTGGTCAGTTATCTCCACAATGCCACAGAAGAAATATGTAAAATCCTATGCACCATGGATTTCTCTACTGCAACTACTTTATGCACATGGACAAAACGTATCAGTGTAAGCCTACTTACCTGTGTTTTGTGGGGTGTGATATATCCCATAAGTGATATTAGTAGTAGCCATGTATGAATGTAACGGTTACGTAATAAAAAAGAAAGTATAACGCCTCAATGCATCTGTTAACCTTACGAATCCAGACATTGAGAAGGGAACGTCGACTTCTTGTTTGGTATACATCGACTCACCGTACAACTGACTGTATAACACGAATACTTATGTAAAGTAATTTTGGATTATATGAATAATTTGCAAGCGTTAAGATACCTCCGTAAGAAGCGAGAGTGCTGAGAGTTGGCTCAGTCATCATTAGGCACCCCGGTCGTCTGGTCGTTGGTCTCGCAACATCAGAGTGAAACAGCGTACCCTGTTTGATCAGTGGGGACAAATTCATTCCTAGTTTTCTCGACGATTTTGGGAGTGCCACACATGCATGGTTGGTCTGAACTCTCTTCCTTCTCCAATGAGATTCTGTCAGTGGAAACACCTCGCCGGACTCATTGCTTCATTGCCGTAGGCATGCCTTAACATGTCAAGTGTTTCTATTGCCCTCTGCTCCAGTTTCAAGTCCATCTCGCACGGAGATAATGCTATGGAATAGTGCAAATGTTTCTATATGGGCATAAAATACATCGAAATGTTCTACTAGAAGTAGAAGGTCTTGAGCTCAGACACCGACAGTCTTGAAACGTCTATTTAGGATCTAAGGTCATAACTTAATTTGATCAACACACAGAACATTCATTATTGTAGGTATTGTGATATTGAATAGCATAGCCACTAGTGATTTCTGCTGATAACCAAGGACGATACGTGGATATCTTATAGATTGATTGTTACTTGCCTGTATTGATGTATGTCACTGGTTCGAAGGAAAGGGTAATTATTTCTGCTGCGTCAGAGAGAACGAACGCACCTTTCGTTTGTTTAGATTCATTCGTGGCTGTTCAGAAGAGTGTAAAATGCACAGCATACTGCTTGGCTTCGCTAACCTACACAATAGGGTTTTTTTTTTTGTTTTTTTTCTTTCTTTCTTTCTTTCTTTCTTTCTTTCTTTCTTTCTTTCTTTCTTTCTTTCTTTCTTTCTTTCTTTCTTTCTTTCTTCCTTCCTTTCTTTCTTTCTTTCTTTCTTTCTTTCTTTCTTTCTTTCTTTCTTTCTTTCTTTCTTTCTTTCTTTCTTTCTTTCTTTCTTTCTTTCTTTCTTTCTTTCTTTCTTTCTTTCTTTCTTTCTATCTTTCTTTCTTTCTCTCTCTCTCTCTCTCTTTCTCTCTTTCTCTCTTTCTTTCTTTCTTTCTTTCTTTCTTTCTTTCTTTCTTTCTTTCTTTCTTTCTTTCTTTCTTTCTCTACTGGTAAGTAGAGGAAGTATTGTATTCCACCCAAAAATTCGATGTTGAGATTTCACCGAAAATATATGTTTTGAGGCACCCTGAATCCAAAAAAGGCATTTTTAGAAAAAGGTCCGTGCATGCGTGTGTCTGTGTCAGTCTATGGACAGCATAACTCAAAAACGAAAAGTCGGTTAAAATCTTAATGTCTTTCAAGGATGCGACACGAAGATTTTGAAGAAAATTGTTCCAGCCTAAACTACCCTTTGAATGGAAGATTTTTATTTTCTTGAAAATTGCTCTAACGATTTTGATTAAAATGACATGTTTAAGATATTTTTATGACAAATGAAATTTATAATTTGAATTTTCTGGCTATAGCCCATGTAGTCCAGTTTGCTCTAGACGACTTTTGAATAAGTCGTAAACCGTGAGAGATAGAGCAAATCTTACTAATACAAAAAATGTAGATCTCGCTAAAACACAATTTATGTCGAAATGAATTTTTTGTACAGTGAACCGTTTCGGAGATATTCCTTGTTATTTGTGTCAGTGTCGGAAAACAAACTTTCGTCGAATGCAACATCGTTGTTCACTTTTTTATATGTTAACCGTGCAAAGAGAACGGAATCTCAAAGCTTTAAAAGATTTGACTATCGCACAAAGCCTACTGTATTCCCATATTCCCCTTGTACCTACAAGGAAAGAAGCAATAAAATAATTTCTGCAAATGTTTATCTCAACTAACACGAAGAAGATATAGGAATAAAAGTTTGTAAGAATGGTTAGTTCAAGAGTAGAGAAAGCCATATTAGTGCAACACATCAGATTTTCTTTTATATGCACCTAAAATATCGTGTGTTTTTGAACGAAATTCCTCGCAATACAAACATACTTTAAGTGAGGATAGAAGAAATTTCACATTTTCATATTTAAAAACGCACATTGCTATATATCGGAATGAAATAGTTTGTACGTGGATTATTGTTCCGCCGATTTACACCAGTGCTCGGTTTTAATTCTGCCACGGAAGTATAATGGGTAAGAGAAGAATATATTCCACCCAAAAATTCGATGTCCATACTTCACAATACATATTTTGGTGCCCGTGAGTAAAAACAAAAATCATTCTTAGGAAAGATTTGAGACTGAGTGTGAGGACTGGCATAAACAATAACGAAATGACCTTGGCATTTAAATTCAGAATCTTCCAAAGATTCGCCTCGTTGGATAGAAATTTGCCATTCGCAAACTATCATATGAAAGATTTTTCGAAATTTTAAATTTTCTCAAAAATGTTTCTTAACGACGTTGATTAATATAGCATGTTTCAGACATTTACATGACAAAATGTACCTGCATATCTTGAAATGTGTGAGAATATCGTAAGAAGTTCTTCGTCCGGAAGGCATTTAATGTTACTGGTAAACCACGACAGATAGGAAAAACTATTTCCCAAAACTTGTATGTCTCTTTAAAACACGCAGTTTAGTTATAATACCAAACTCCTTTGTGGCATAAGCCATTTCCGAGATAGCCTTTATTATTGGTCCGAATTTGTTGAATATGTTGTAACTTTTTACTTTCTCTAACTGCGTATAGTAAGTATTCCACCCAAAAATTCGATGTGGAGATTTCACCGGAAATATGTTTTGTGGCCCCCTGAATTTAAAAAAAAAAAAAAAAAAAAAAAACATGTTTACCTTCTCTACTACTTATAGTAAGCAGAGGAAGTATTGTGTTCCACCCAAAAATTCGATATCGAGATTTCACTGGAAATATATGTTTTGAGGCCACTGAAAACACACACAAAAAAAAAATGCATTTTTAGAAAAGGTGTGTGTGTGTGTGTGTGTGTGTGTGTGTGTGTGTGTGTGTGTGTGTGTGTGTGTGTGTGTGTGTGTGCGTGCGTGCGTGCGTGCGTGCGTGCGTGCGTGTGTGTGTGTGTGTGCGCCAGTCTGTGGACAGCATAACTTTAAAACGAAAAGTCGGTTACAAACCAAAGTTGGTATTTAAGTTTAATGTCTTTCAAGGATGCGACACGGAGATATTGAAGAAAATACCTGCACCTTAAACTACCTTTCACATGGAAAATGTTTCGAAAATTTTGATTTTCTTGAAAATTGCTAAGCGATTTTGATTAAAATGCCATTGTTTCCGATATTTTTATGGCAAACGAAATGTATATTTTGAATTTTCTGGCTGTTGCTTATGTTGTCCTGTTTACACTGGATAACTTGCGTAACTGGTAAACCGTAAGAGATAGACAAATTCTTGCTCCACAAAAATGTAGATCTTGATAAAACATACAATTTATCTTCAAATAAAATTTTTTGTAGAGTGGACCGTTTCGGAGATATTGCTTGTTGTTTGTGTGAGTTCGGGCAAACTTAAACTTTGGTCAAATGGAATATCGTGATTCATTCTTTTATATGTTAGCCGTGCAAAGAGAACGGAACCTCAAAGCTATAAAAGATTTGACTATCGCTCAAAGCCTACTGTATTGCTATATGCCCCTTGTACCTACAGAAAATAAACTATCAGATAACTTCTGAAAATGTTTATCTCAACTAACACGAAGAAGATAAAGGAATAGGAATTTGTAAGAATGTTAGTACTAGAAAGGAGAAAGTCATGTGAGTGCAACACCTCAGATTTGTAAAAGTTCTGTCGCTCTATCCCACTCGTACCTACAATAAATGTGTAATCGTAAATTATTTGTGCACAGGTTTAACTCGCTTAAATGAAGTAGATAGAAAAATAAGTTTTCTTGAAAATAGTTTGTAGTGATCACATGAAAATTATGGTGGATTTAAAAGTCTGTGTGAATTTAAGAAATATGTCCCCCCCCCCCCCCCGCCTTAAGGGCAAATAAAGGTGAAATTTCTACATTTAGGAACAAATGTTTTTAAACTTTATATCGCAAGTAACATACCAAATCAAGTTTGTTGAACATTTTCATTTCAAGTTGTTAATTCTTTAATGAAGATAATGCTAGGCTAAAATGATCCTACGATGGAAAAATTAAAAGTTTATTATATACACATATGGTCGTCTAACGAGGAGGTAGCGCTGCCGCTTGCCAGGCAGGGGACCCGGGTTCGATTCCTCGAGCCGGTGTGGGGATTTTCTTCCCCTGGTAGTCCTGATCCGGAGTGCAGTCAGCCTCGTTAGGTTCCTGAGGGGCCAATGGATTGAAAAGTACCGGCCGCTGGTCGAGAAGACCGTATAACCGGCCGGGAGGTGACGGGATGCTGACCACGTTCCGCTTCCAGTACTGTACCCCACTCATGATGCCTGTGGTGGGCATAGGTGGAGGACGCAGCGGTCGGGAGGTAGGCCTTGGCCCGGATTAGTCGTTGTGCCACGCGGTTACGTTTATACACGTATATTTTTAATTTAACAAATGTTTGCTGGTGTTTTAGTCTTTGAGAAAAAATATGAACTTATGGGGTACAATACTCCAGTAATTTTAGCGTGTTAATTAGATATGGTAGTTAATATTCTCAAGTAATAACCGATAAAGAAAAATCACACCCAACACTTTTATGTTTATATTTTCTCTACACAGTTTGAAGCAAATTTAATAAAAATAGGACCTTATGGAACATTTTGAACGCGTAGAAATAGGAAAAACAGAAATCGAGAAAAACGACGTTAAAATTCCCGCAGGCGCATTTGAAAATCTTTCATAAACATCAGTGATACACACCAAATACAGGTTATTCTTAGTAATAGACGTATAGACAAAGATATGAACTTTTTGAAGGACTTCGCTGAATTTTCACCTAAGTGTATCATTAATATTGAAATTCGGTAAAGCCTCGAGTGGTTCGTCTGACCCTCACCAACCGTTTCTGAGTAATGCTACCTTGACTGCGTGCGGATCTTATCTTTCTCATATGTTTATCTTAAAAGCGTTTGCTGAGCCATAAGAATGGGTTTCACAGTGCTCTTATCCTTGGAAGGTTATTTTATTGCCTTTCTTGGTTTTGACTTGCCTAGTACTGTGCTGGAGAAACAGTTGACTGTTGCATATAGTAGATAGGTAGGACGCCCTTGTGACAAAATGGAGAAGCCGAGCGATGTGGTGAGTTTGAACTATTTGTCTTCTGTAACTGTCTTTGGTTCATACACCGTTTAAGATTTAGTATTATTGCTGTCATTTGCAAAAGATAGAAATTTCAAACGACGTTAACGGTAGTCAAATCAGGCCTGGTGCTCTCTGCACTAATAACTGTATCTGTGGCAGGTAGTAACAAATGAAGGTTCGGCGTCCAATGATTTCCGATTCCCATGCCCCTTGCCGCGGATGGCTTATCTATTAGTTATGCCAGGTGTTCTCAAGCGTCGAGTTGCCAGGTCATACCTCTCTGCAAGGGTGCGGGGCGTAAGGTAGGTCCAAAAAGAATATCATTCCCACATTTCTCTTACACTTGTTCGTAAAAAAGTAATCGGGGTGCTAAACAAGTGCCACCCCTCTTTACTGCACCCCACTCAAGCTAACTGATGTTAAACATCACATTCCTGCTGTACTATACAGTCTGTCTCACTACATGGACTGGTGGTAGTGTCATGCTCAAGCTAACTGCTAGGAGACATCACATTCCAGCTGTACTATACAGTCTGTCTCACTACATATACTGGTGGTAGTGTCATGATCAAGCTAACTGCTAGGAGACATCACATTCCAGCTGTACTATACAGTCTGTCTCACTACATATACTGGTGGTAGTGTCATGATCAAGCTAACTGCTAGGAGACATCACATTCCTGCTGTACTATACAGTCTGTCTCACTACATGGACTGGTGGTAGTGTCATGCTCAAGCTAACTGCTAGGCGACATCACATTCCAGCTGTACTATACAGTCTGTCTCACTACATGTACTGGTGGTAGTGTCATGATCAAGCTAACTGCTAGGAGACATCACATTCCTGCTGTACTATACAGTCTGTCTCACTGCATATACTGGTGGTAGTGTCATGCTCAAGCTAACTGCTAGGAGACATCACATTCCTGCTGTACTATACAGTCTGTCTCACTGCATATACTGGTGGTAGTGCCATGCTCAAGCTAACTGCTAGGCGACATCACATTCCTGCTGTACTATACAGTCTGTCTCACTACATATACTGGTGGTAGTGTCATGCTCAAGCTAACTGCTAGGCGACATCACATTCCAGCTGTACTATACAGTCTGTCTCACTACATGTACTGGTGGTAGTGTCATGATCAAGCTAACTGCTAGGCGACATCACATTCCAGCTGTACTATACAGTCTGTCTCACTACATGTACTGGTGGTAGTGTCATGCTCAAGCTAACTGCTAGGAGACATCACATTCCTGCTGTACTATACAGTCTGTCTCACTACATGTACTGGTGGTAGTGTCATGCTCAAGCTAACTGCTAGGTGACATCACATTCCTGCTGTACTATACAGTCTGTCTCACTACATGTACTGGTGGTAGTGTCATGCTCAAGCTAACTGCTAGGAGACATCACATTCCTGCTGTACTATACAGTCTGTCTCACTACATGTGCTGGTGGTAGTGTCATGCTCAAGCTAACTGCTAGGAGACATCACATTCCTGCTGTACTATACAGTCTGTCTCACTACATGTACTGGTGGTAGTGTCATGTTCAAGCTAACTGCTAGGCGACATCACATTCCTGCTGTACTATACAGTCTGTCTCACTACATATACTGGTGGTAGTGTCATGCTCAAGCTAACTGCTAGGAGACATCACATTCCTGCTGTACTATACAGTCTGTCTCACTACATATACTGGTGGTAGTGTCATGCTCAAGCTAACTGCTAGGCGACATCACATTCCTGCTGTACTGTACAGTCTGTCTCACTACATATACTGGTGGTAGTGTCATGCTCAAGCTAACTGCTAGGAGACATCACATTCCTGCTGTACTATACAGTCTATCTCACTACATATACTGGTGGTAGTGCCATGCTCAAGCTAACTGCTAGGAGACGTCACATTCCTGCTGTACTATACAGTCTGTCTCGCTACATATACTGGTGGTAGTGTCATGCTCAAGCTAACTGCTAGGAGACATCACATTCCAGCTGTATTACACAGTCTGTCTCACTACATATACTGGTGGTAATGTCATGCTCAAGCTAACTGCTAGGAGACATCACATTCCAGCTGTACTATACAGTCTGTCTCACTACATGTACTGGTGGTAGTGTCATGCTCAAGGTAACTGCTAGGAGACACCACATCCCTGTTGCATTATACAGCCTGACTCGGCTCAGGTAGTGGTGGTAGTGCCGTGCTGAAGCCAACTGCTAGGAGATACCACATCCCTGCTGTATTATACAGATTGACTCAGTTCAGGTACTGGTGATAGTGTCATCTCAAGTTAAGCGCCTTTAACAGCTCGGGCTCCAATCTCACGATGCGCCACATCCCTGGTTTAAAGGAATCGTCAAAATATTCTTGCCAATATTTGTTGTATCAAGAAAGAACAAAGCAAGTTCTTTGTGTTTCGGGCCTCTAATGTAGCAATTACAGTGCAAAAGTATCAGAGGAAAATCTGGCACTAGGTGCATGCCAGGTCCTTGAGTTTAATTGAAGATAGTACATTTCGGGTTGGGCGTTCAGCCAAGGTGCAATGTTCGATAAAACGCCCATCGTAACGTCAGTAAGAAGCTTTATCGTTGGGGTGAATGGTCTCTCACTTGTTCATGTATGAGAAAACTTCTGTTGGTGTAACAGTGCGCTGTTTATTGACAGGGAAGAACGCTAGAAAATGTTTGTCTGGAATTCCTTTTTATTTAAACAGGCTAGTAGAAGACAAATGTACATGGAGGAAGTACCTGGCTTGACTTCGTAAATTGATTGCAAAGTGTTTAATACGTGCAAGCCGAAATTTAGAGGAAGTTCTAAAAATGTGGTGAAGCTTTGATGCTGCTCGTATATCCCAATTAGACTGTTTCGCTTCATTTAACTTTGATTAATATAACACATTTTTCTGTTGGATGTTTTTATTGTCCTGTCCGCAAACTCTTCTCAAAGAGCTTTTGTTTGGTAGTTTTGTTTTCTTCTACAACGGATGGTACCCTCTTCTTTGTAGGGCTTACGCCCCTCACCCCCCAAGCCAATGTCTTGTTTCAGTAGCCTGTCGCGCAGCAAGCAAACCTTGGATCACAATATATCCAAGATGGGTGATAAGCCCAGTGCCTAGTATGGCTGTGAAGAAGGAAATGAAATGTAGTGATGAGCGGGATAATAGGAAAACACCTCCCGAATGCGAACAGCCTTTCATATTGATACTGGAAATGTATTGTGAAATATACCTGTCACTCCAAACTCGTGAAATAGAGGTCCTTACTTCTTGCTATACCAGTGTAGTCTGCGGTTACTGGCAACTACTGGTACACCAGTTGCGAAAATTGCAAGCTTGCTGCTTATAACCAATACACATTTTCGAGGATTCTGTATCCTTGCTGCTAGTAACTGGTGTACCAGTTCCAGAATTCTATATCCTTGCTGCTAATAATTGATGTACCAGTTCGAAAATTCTATATCCTTGCTGCTAATAACTGGTGTAGCAGTTCGAGAATTCTGTATCCTTGCTGCTAATAGCTGGTATACCAGTTCGAGAATTCTGTATCCTTGCTGCTAATGCTGATATAGCAGTTCGAGAATTCTGTATCCTTGGTGCTAATAATTGGCATACCTGTTCAAGAATTCTGTATCCTTGCTGTTAATAACTGGTGTAGCAGTTCGAGAATTCTGTATCCTTGCTGCTAATAACTGGTTAGCAGTTTCAGAATTGCGTATCCTTGCTGCTAATAACAGATACACCAGTTCGAGAATTCTGTATCATTACTTCTAATAACTCGTATACCAGTTCGAGAATTCGCAACTTTTTTTTCTTCTTTTCTTTTTCGGCCTTGTCGGTGGGGTGGGCCACTGCTTGTCACCCAAAGTGTTGTTGCCTGACTGCCCTGGTAGATTCCTAGGTTCCATCAGTGATCCTTGATCTTCTTGTCAGGCCCAGCAAGGATTTGATGGGATCTTGGTACATTGTCTCCTTTTGGAGTCTCGGTTGGCATCACTAGGCTGAGAGCTTTCCAAGCCTTTCCAAGACTGGAAAGATTGCCCCTCCGGTTCCGACGATCGAACCCAGGTACTCCGCACGTCACCGCTTCGCTACTGGGGCGGTCTATTCGTGGTCTTACTTATGACTTATGTTAGTATTGCGGATTTTGTAACCTTACTGCTGATTACTGATATTTAGCCTTCATTGCTGTATACCACTTAGATAATCCTCTCTGCTGCATTACTACATATCAATAACGTAAACGTGTAAACGTTTTGTTAAATACAAACATACAAATTATAATAATATAATACATGAAATAATGGTTACCCTTAAACTCCATGAATTGCATAGCTGACATTAAAATGTTTTATGCTACTACCAGCCTTTAGCGCAAATTAAAGTTAATTAATTAACTCTAAAGTTGTTAGTTTGGCATATACGAGGTGCATCCAGAAAGTAAGTCCCGATGACCAATAAAGAGAACAAGAACATCACTAAGTAAGAAATATTTATTGGAATAATTACATAGACTCACTGGCTACATTTCAACATAGTCACCACCATTGTTGAGGCATTTATTGTAACGGTACACCATTAATTGTATGCCCAACTCATAGGATTCTGCCGCCAATGTCCGCACTTCATTCTGCACCTCAGCGTTACTGTGAAAACGTTTTCCTGCCAGAAAACGCTTCATGAGACGGAAGAGACGAAAGTCACTTGGAGCAAGATCGGGTCTGTAGGGTGGATGTTCGAAGACCTCCTATCCAAACTTATTCAACACATTTCGTGTGGCGTTGGCTGTATGGGGTCTTGCATTGCCATGCACAAGCGTAATGCTTCTGGCGTCACCAGTGACACACAGCCATTACGGTCTTCGTTCTGAATCTTGGTTCTTCCTTCCGTGAATTGCCTGCACCATTGTCTTACCTTACTGTCACCGTCCTGTCCATACACGTGAGACAATTGACGATGTATTTCTGCTGGAGATTGCTTTTAATGACTGCACGAACCTCGCATTTGGCGGGAGACAATGTTTGAGAAGCCATTTTCTCCTAGCACAGAGCAGTAACTACTGACGTCACAAAACTGAAACTTTACTGCAATGTTGCCATATACTTCCTCTCTTCTCCTGCACACGCGCATTCCTATCCGTCTGGTGGTGCCATCTCTGGATGCGATCGGGACTGACTTTCTGGATGCACCTCGTACAATGACTACTCAAAATTGCGAGTTGTTTTAAAGATGTTTAAATTAACTAACCTGGTTATGAGAAAAATGTCTAACGGAAAACGTACGATACTCGAGAGCACGTATAGGTACGTAGTATGAAATATCAGATAATATAAATATAAAAAATATTTTTTTGCTTAAAAGTATTTTTTAGAACACTTCAGCACTTATGGTTGTTGTTATTATTATTGTTATTATTATTGTTGTTGTTGTTCTGTTTTATCACTAAGAGTTCTCAAGTGCTTCTATACAACACTTCTTCTGGTTTTATGTTCTAATTGCTAAAGTCCTTCATTTAATTTAAAGGAATACACAGATGAAATTTAGCACAAATCTTGCAAAAATTGGCACCTGTGTTCTATGACTTTAAAAACACTTAAGTTGCAATAAATTGTATTTTTTTTCTTTTTTTTACTTTTGACACTACAGATACCTATATTTATGTAACGTACATTAAAATCCAGAATAAATATTTTTTCAGTTTGAAAAGTAAGGTTTCTTATAATTATTTTTCACCATGTGCACTTCTTGAAAATGTTCCATACGATGCAATTTTCAATTTTATAAAACTGTAATTTTTTAAATTGTATCATGTGGAGCATTTGGCATACGATAATACAATCCAGATTTAACATTTCATAACTTGGAAAATAAATCAAATATCATACTGAAATTTAAAGCCCTCTAATGTTGATACAGGAAAACATTAAAGATAAATTTTCAGCTGAATTGGCTAAACGCTTCAGAAAATCACATTTTTAGTTGTGTATTTCCTTAAAGAAAGCTTTTACAGTGTACCGCTCAAGTCCATACCGGAATATCAAGTGAGCTCAACTTGTGTGTAAGGCACCGTGCGGCAACACCGCCACTGAAGCAAACAGATTGCACCTCACACTGTGTGTTCGGTCAGAAAATGATACACATACTCGTTTAGCATACCAAACGAAATGGGCTGAGAGCGGGACAGTGTTCGAGTTCTGGAACAAATTAGCGACCAAAGTTCGTTCGATGGGCAGTTCTACTGTACATGAGTGCAGGGAAAAGCCCGTACATCTGCTAATATATATTTTTAATTACACGTGGCTTAGATTGTGATACATTCATTTCTTGCACTTCGCTGTATCACAATGTTGTAGGTAAATAAATGAGGTTGTCACTTCCACACCTTGCAGCCCATCGATAGCTGCTTCACTGTAAGAGAACAAAGGCGTGATTTTCAAACACTGAAACAATTAAATGAAATCTGTCACTGCTTGAATCATACAAATCCATAAATCAGCAACACCGATGAATGAATCCATGGAACATACCTCAACATTTTGTTTGTTATTGCTGTTCTCCTGTCATTACAAGTAATTGTATTTACTGAAATATTTTTCAGCATCAAATACATTGTAGAACTGCTTAAGCAAGATCTGGGTATTTGAGTTTAACGGTTGACAGTTGACATCTCTATTTTCCTGTATTAACAACTCGAAAAAATAGGCTGCTTCTTTTCTTTTCATTTAAATCTTCAAATCTGTTGACAAAATCCGGCTAGCGGCGAGAGGATTAAAAGGTTTACGAACCTCTTGTGATAAAAGAGTAGGATTGCATCTGCCCGCTGTGCGAGGGGTGGCGGGTTCGATGCCCCTTTGGGGTATGGGAATTTTTCTCTAGCGAGAATTATTCCCTGTTTCCTCCAACTGTGAATGTGTGTGAGTGGTGTGTGTGCGAGTGTGTGTGTGTGTGTGTGTGTGTGCGTGCGTGCGTGCGTGTGTGATCTAACGTAAAAACCCAAGAAAAACCATGTATACGAGTTAACACTATTGCCGATAGGCAATATATTGCAAAGGCCGCCAGTATGACAATTGTATTTTATACGCGGGGTGTAAATGGGACAAGAAAAATAAGGGGAGATTAGTGAGCATTTGGCGCTATATCAATTTACAAAATTCACCATCCCTACCTATTGTAGCATTATGTCGCTTAGTGCTATTAATAAGGCTTGGATTTTTATTGTCTAAAATTCTTGAAATATGCATACATTTATGACGTAACCTAAAATCCTGAAAATATGACCTAAAACACAAAACAAAAGACGAAGAAAGGAATTTGCTTTTAATAGTTATAAGTGAAATAAGTCATATACCTCTCTTAACAATCATTTTCAGGTTAATTGCACTGGATAACGATATGCAGTTTCAGACGGTCAAACTTGGAGGATCTCCGGTTGTCAGCAAGTAGAGCCATATACTTCTTTGTGCATCACATGATGTGATAGTGCAAACTTGAAATAACGGAAATCATTAGCATTAAGTTCTGGTTTATTTTCATCGACTTCTGCATCTTTGCCACAAAGAATGTCACCAAATATACACAATGTTGTATATGCAGGATTCCTTTCAAGGACACGACGTAATGTTTCACTAACCTTGTCAGCTACTTCGTCCTGTGCATTCGAGAACTCACTTTCAGATTCCATCACAATGCTTAATGTACCACACAATTTCATGGCACAGTTTCCAGGTGAGTGATGGACTGAAATATTAGAGACATATTTTAGTTCATGTAAGCTAAGTTTCTTAAAATGGTGAATATAAAACAATTATTGTATATTATTGATAGAAGATGAATCTCTTTCGTCAAAGTTATTAATTCCCCCAAAATATTACAAAGGCTGAAGGGAGAAAGGGAAAAGCTTACTACAAAAATATCTGAACTGTTAAATACGATATAAAATGAAACTAAAATTATGCACCTATTATGTTTGTCCAAAGTATGACCTAACACATTGTTTGGTAGTCTTTAATCACCTAACGTCGGTCTGGGTGGCTCAGTTGGTTAGACGCTGGCCTGCTGATCCCAAGGTCGTGGGTTCAAATCCTGTCTAGATCGATGGTTTTTAAGTGTGCTTAAAAACGACAGCTCCATGTCAGTAGCTTTACTAGCATGTAAAAGAACTCCTGCAGGACAAAATTGCGGCACACCGGCGACGCTAATGTGATCCTGACAATTGACAGCGTCGTTAAACAACAAAATAATTTAATTTTTTAATCACTTAACATTCTTCCATATTATGGTTTCTTAACTTCGTTTTGCACTGCTTGCTTGTCAGTTGCAGCAGATTTTAATGTATATAAGTACGCAAATTACCTGCAAGATGTGTAAAAGCTAGCTTACATAAAATACTTTTTCTCATTAACTATGTCTTGCATATAGGAAAAGAAGGAATTGCGCAAGTGTTTACTCAAGTGTCATATGCACGCCGTGACGTTGCTGGCTAGAATAAAGACGTATTTATTTATTGGCTGAGGTGTTTGCCTGGCTGGCACAAACTCGCCCACCTGAGTCTTGAGTATATTTTCTGAATAGGGACTAGATTTGTTTCGTAACTTGTGCTATTTGGAGACTACACTGTCGGTATGGTGTGAACACAGTAGGCGTCCATCCTGGCATGAAGGTAAGTGCTTTTGTTTGCTCTCCCCCAGGTGCCTTTATAACCAGGAAATGATGCGTAACGCTTATATGAGCATGCTGTCAGTGTTAACTAAATGTGAAACCCTTCTGGGCCCAAAGATACGCGACTTGCTCTAGTCATTGTAGCTTGACGGAGGACTGTGGAGGACATGCGTTTTACTGCGTTCCTCTCTTGTGGTACACAAGGAGAATTTAATAAAATGCAAGGGCATCATGATTAATTAACACGTTCCTCGTAGATTCCCCTTCTTTCCCTCTCTTTACCCCTCTCCAATGACTAAGCGGTATGCATCTACTGGCTGGGCATAGTTATAACTAAAGGCCGGATACAGGTTAGCTGGATGCAGACTATGAATGACGTCAGAAGTACCAAGTACTAAGTACAGCACGGCCATCAAATGTACAAACAACTGCCACTAAAAGCAAGAGTCGAAAACAACGTAACGTATTACTCTGCGAACTAGTGAAGCAGAGCAAGCCTTGCAAGTGTATCCAGACGCAAAGTCATGGTGTAGTATAACGCGACTGTTTTGTTTCTTCTCGCAGTGAGCTGCAGACGTGCGTGATAATGTTCTTTAGTGTTCATATGATGCTTGTAGGTTGTCTGCAGTGAGGCGGTTTTTATGGTCGGGCTGTATCTGCCTGCTGTTGTTTACACGCGCGAGCGATAACAGTTAAGTCCATGTGCAGTATACCTATGGAAAAACGCACACGCCTCCGGCCTTTAGTTATAACCAGATACTACCCGATACGTCTAGCAGTGTGCAGTTGATCTAATCCGGCCTTTTGTCTCGGACTAGGGAGGGATGAAATGCGTTTTGTTATTTCTTGAGTTCGGAAGGGGTAGCGGAAATTATAAACAGTAGGGTAGTTCCATTTGCCCCTCCCCCCTCCCCCTATCATTCCTCGCTTGCCGGCATCGTCCTCAACCTATTTACGCCGTAGGAAGGCGTTTTACCTCATACTATTTACAAAGCAGTGCCGGGATGGGGTAGTATCTGGCGAATGCTAGTTATATATCCAATGACACGTCGGCATGATTAGGAAGTATTGATTATTTCTGACGGATCACTAAATCGGCACTCATTAAGTTACAACTGTTGCTTCTTTCACAAATCTCTTTACGCGTTTTTGTGATTCTAAGGACAAAGTTAAACCTGTGCTAATAACAGAATCGTTTTACTCAATAAATGCTGCATATTTGAGGCAACATTTGCAACGTTTTCCATAACAGGCATTAAGAATTTGGAGATAAATCTAAAGGAAATTAAAACGTGGATTTTGTACGAGGCTAAGTGTATCTACCCTTCATCCCCACCTTTCCTTGTCCTCATTACAGCGCCACGACTCTAGCCCCGTATTGTAACTGTCAGCAGTTCATTCGTTAGTACTTATGGCTCACACCTTACCAGATCCCGTAAGACCATAAGAAACTGAAATATACTTCCAAACAGTGCATTTTAGTAAATTCACTGATGATGTAATACTCCATCCTACGCCATAATTCTTCATGAGGGAAACTGGCTAGTATTATAATTATTATTAATATTACTTATTAATTTCTAGTTTACTTTGGATATGGGCTTCGGTGATAGCTTTGCTAGCCCACAATATACGCCACTGCCTGGTATATACTCGTAGTCATGCAAATTGAAGGTTGAAACTTAGCAGAACTGTTGCTGTTATTACTGGCATAAATTTAAACCAGATAGCATGTGCAGTGAGTGTCGATTTTTCAAATTTGGTGTATGTATCACTTGACTCATACACTGAATATTAATGGATTTATTGCGATGTGATGTTGGCAGTGCATAGTCACTGATAAGTTGTCGTTGAGGAAGGCCTTATACGGGTATCTGCAAGCCTAACCCATTTATAAAAGTGGTGTGTTTACATCGTCAGTCCAAAACAGACTTAGCATTTCAAATGTGAGTAGCACAACGCGGAAGTTGGAATTAATGTTTCGGGAAGGAGAATTATGTAACTAAGGATTACAGTTTTGTCGCCCGTTTGTAGATTTTCTTGGAAAAATAGAAAGTGACATTTTGAAGAGGTACACAAAATTGCAGTCTGAGCTTTGAGTGTACGACACTTGCGCAGGGGAGCATAAAACTATTCGCACGTGTGTGTTCCTTGAAGACGACTCCATGCTTTCAGGAATCTGGGCCAAACTTGACATACACATTTGTCATCTTCAGAGTCAAAATATTGGTGTGGCTTCGGCCGGGGGAGTTGTCAAGCCTCAAGTAGCCTGTGGTAAATACAAGCCTATGATAAAATGTTTCAACAAAACATAGATTAATTGTATTTAATCAACCCAGAAAAAAACTGAAATTTCAAAATGTGGCACTTGCCTATATTCCAATTCTACGCCATTAGTCTATCGGCATAAAGCTTTCTATGTGCATGCTATAAGTATCTTACAACTGAGAAAGTCCACTGTATGACATTCCAACGCGTTTCGTACAGATCTGCTCTGCCTGAGGGATCTGAATTGGGCATTTAATGCTTTAAGGGGAGATTCATATTTCAAATATTCAGCTCATTTTTCATATTTAATAGTTTAAAATATTATTGAAAATATTGCTTAGACTGCCTCGTCTTGTTTAACTGCAGTTTCTCAACAACTACCGTTTTCTACGCAAATGCTACATTATCTCTGAAAATGATTGGTACAAAGTGCTGTAATGTTTACTACACATTTACAAAGCTTAATAAAACGGTTTGTATGTATAAGGCATTTTTATTTTAATTGTTTAAAAACCATTTTTAAATAAAATTTTAGGCAGTGTATTAAAGAAGTCATATTTTACTTCTGATAAAGAGAAGCTAATTTTTAAAAGCAATCAAGCTGTAAAAGTATTGCTGAACACGCCTGGATAAATTGAGTTATCAAGTTTTCTAGATAATGGGTATTCAATAACATTGGCAAGATAGGACATTTTAGCTCTCCCTATTAAAACCCAGCAAAAATTGTGAGCTACTTAATGCCTCCAAAACTCCATTTTATTTTCAAATACTTAGGTGCAAATCCAAATCACTGAACCAATTTGGACACTTAAGGGACACTGAAAACTGTAGGCTAGCTTTTTCAACTCCTTACTTATGAGTATACCTCGGACTTTTAGTTCCTAAAAATCTTATATTAGGTACCTAAAATGGGTTCTATCACAATTCAAAATAGGTTCTAAAATTACTTCCCATTGCAAATTAGCCGAAACATTTGACAATGTCTTTATTGCACATGTCCATAATTAGTCACAGTAAACAACCAACGCCTTTTCTAAGATTTCCATTGAGAAACTGCATCGCGTGTCAGATAACACATCTTATAAACCGAAAATGAGCATTCCACATAAACTGATGTCACCGGAGCATATTTAAATGTTGGTATTAGACAAAAGGGAACAGCACATTCATGTGTTCAGGTGTTTTGCCAGACAAGATGTCAGCAACTGTGCGGAGACCTATCAGTCCTGCATTTGTTTGAAGCACTGATTTGAATTTTTAAGAAACTTTTTTCACCAACATAAGCAGGAACCAAGTAGATTTGTTTTTCTGTCGCCTCCTCTGTGAATCCCTGTTACATGTAGACCGTTTGACGGAAGACTCTAGTATAGAGCATTAATAGTGCGGACTAGAAATACATAGTGTGATTTGATGAATGCAATATCATAGACAATTGTTGGGTCCTGCAGAAGTTCTTTAGCTGAAGTAATGCTCACTACATCTTCCCTCAGTTTCAAAAGAATGTTCTTAATGTCCTCCATATTATGCATTGTTCACTGTCATTGTTGTCAAAGCACAACTGGCATACACGCTTACATATCGTTTCCATATTAGCAAATTAAGAAATTGAAAAATGTTAAATTAGGTTCTAGCGTGAAATTGGGTATTTTAGGTTGTATAGGACCACCATATTCGAACATATATTTCCATAGCTAGTATATATGCAACTTTTATTTTCTATACATCATGAGGAACAAAATAGGTTTGTACCTAAATCCGAAGTATGCTTACGAGTTATAATATATCGGCTTCAAATATAAAACCCTTTTAACGCCAGGTGATGCACTGTATGGCAACCTTTAAACGGCCCAATGTAGCCTCAGTAAGCTGTTGGGTGGTTGTGTTTAGTTCACACCCTGTATTATAAGTCACCCGTATTTACCAGATTCTCGCTACACCAGGTGTTGTGTTTATTTCTTGAGCTTCCGTAAAATTCTTTACAATATGGATCCACGTGGACAGTTCTTTGAGATTTTGGAAACCATGAAATTAAAGTTTATTATTCAATCCCTCAGATACGACTAATATCGTGTACAAAACACAGCAGCCACATGTATAAAATAAAACAGTACACGTGATCTGTATAGCACGTTTTGTCAACGTGTTTACTACTCGGGAAAGAGAACGTTCACAGTCAATAGGACTAGGGGAAGCTGTTGGAAACAAACGTCATCTGGACTGACGTACATTGTGGTAGGAGTGAGACAAACTGCTAACATCATCGGAAGGAGACCAAAATTAAAGGCGCTGCCAACTCCTGCGGAAGCTCATAAAAGGTCGAAAATAAAACCCTCTCGATTGTAACACCCGCCAAGTTCTGCGAGCGCATTTTAGATAAAGATATATATGCGAATGTTAGACATTAAATTGAAACAGACTGAAAAGCAGTTCTTCAGAATTTGTTACTTTACATCAGATAGTTTCACCTTTCACTTGTTTGCGAAGAAAGGAGCGGGCAATTAGACATTGACCTTCACTCATTAGTAGCTTCTACCCTTCTGCCTGCTTTCTTCTTATTAGTGAAAGAAGATCTGTGTTTACAACAGCAGTAGCAACTTTATTGAAAGTAAAATGAAATCCTGAGCTATTGATTAAATTCTCGCAGTTTAAAATTGTTATCCTTGGGTTACTGAACCGTCGGTAAAGATAATCAGTACTACCTGTTCACAAAAAATTCTTAAACCGATATGTCTGAGGAGTCCGTTCTCCGAGCATTTTTAGATTGTTTTTGAGGTATTTCTCTCTCCGTCTCTCCATTTCTCTCTCTCTCTCTCTCTCTCTCTCTCTCTCTCTCTCTCTCTCTCTCTCTCTCTCTCTCTCTCTTTCTCCCCTCGGAGTAAGATTTGTGGAAGAAAGCCTCTGGTAGCACATTTAGCCTGATATGGTTTAAGTTGCATATGTCGCAAATGTTTTGCGTAGTTAGTCCCCACTTGTGAATTCCATAGTTGGTTTCTTTACCCCAAAAATAACTACTGCAACTTGTTAAAGCAACTCACTTTATGAGACTGACTCACCTTCCGGCCGTTAAGGTGTGTCGACACGACGAAAATTGTAACTGGCGGAAACTTCAGTTGTGAATTAAGCAAATGGGTTTTACAAAATAGATACAGAGGCTGGGGTGGTGGGGATTTAAGTTGCCCATAGCTCTAAACTCGTTCTCATATGCATAGGTGTCACAGCATTTAGAGGTGATAAAATGTCGATAAAACTAATTATCGTTTACGGTGGATCTAAAGCAAGATGTTACTAATGTGTATTGTCTACATTATAAGTTGTGTACGTCTATTTGCCACCCTCGCACTCTATACATTGTTCACTTCTTAGTATTCAACTTCAGCTGATGATCAGTTTATTTAAAATGTTTACTAGTTGATAAATAATGTAAATTATTTTCCCAGAAATTTACGCACCTTATAGGAAGCGCTTTTAATAGCCTTCCGATATATTTTGTTTGTTGCTGTTATAATCCAAGAGGGAATAAAAGATAAGTTTATTTTTAAAATGTATTTTTGAAAATGTATAATAAATTTTCCCGTCACAATCAACTGAAAGATGATATTGTGACGTCAGACTCGGCGCACAACAACGGACGAACGGGACCAAGCTACTTCGCAGCACATGCCGTGCCGGCGAGCGGGCAAGAGGGTCAAGGTCAGGCTGCCTTGCGCGACTGCTGTGTGTACGTGACTGTCGACAATCGAAGCGGTAGAAACAAAAGGGGTGTAGAGAACATTCGCGGGACTTCTAGTAGTCATTTCCGATGCGTGTGTGAGAGGGACGAGGTGAGTGGATACTAAGAGTGGCCGGACTGAGGAGAGACGACAGCAGAAGTCAGGGCCCCTAACCGCAGGAAAAAGAAACAAACTTTCTTTAACAAAAGCTGTTTAAAACAGTGTTATCTATCAGCTCCCAAAGTTTGTCGGTCTAATTTTGGGACATCCTGTATATAATACATTGTTGCACTTTCTGAACTACAATAGTAATTTTATAATATGCATTAGTGATGTTAAGAAAGCAACAACATTGCAAATTTTTCCACATTTTTACTTTTTGACGTTGCAAATATTGTTCTTTTAATTGCTAATAAACTGATATACATAACTAAATAGTTGAGGCTCAGGAGATAGCTCATTATACTAAGAAAAATCATACAAGAATGTGATTATGTATTACAAGTAGCTTCAGGGGAAAAGGTACATAAATTCACATGTTTTAAGAGTATATGTTATTTTGCTACTACATGAAATAATTTTATAGACCCAACCACATAAGCAATCAATTCAAATAATCACTTGAAATAATTGTCATCATTTATAGAATATTTGATAAAAATTTTCAGGAAAAAGCATTGAGGACTTAAGAGCAGTGGTAATTTAGGTGTAATTTCTGTATGTTCAGACCAGATTGTTCCCGTAATTAAATTAGTGAGAGATGATTATATACCGGCTGGATTACATGATGGAAATTATACAAACCAGTATTTATGTGGGCTCATGCAGTTGAAGTTTGAACAATACGCAACGCTGCTGCTGACGTAAAACTCTGTTGTTCCCATCCGTGCTTTTAGGCACTTTCACTACTACGTCACGGCCATACCTCCACGTCCGCCCACCTCTGGGGCACCCACTTGCCAACTCTGGATGTGCAGCTATACAAACTTCCAAAAGTATGCTCCAGTACTGGGTACTGGTTACCGACATCAAAACATTTACTAAATGTACACCTGGGATTACCTCTCTTTTGGATTTAGAACTCTGCTTTCTTATCTTCAAACTATTCCTTGCCAACGACTAAAGTTGTTGAACTGTTAGAAAACGCAAACCTGGATAAAAAGCAAATACATTTCACAGTTGTGTTCTTATACTGCTCCAATAAGCAGAAGGCAATTGGGAGTAACAAATGTTTCCAAAAGAGTGCATCAGCTGAGGGGAAATTACCTCAGTTTGTAACCTTTTCCTACTCGCACTCATGCCCAAGGCGGGACTCGTAGCCAGGGTCGTACATCTGACAAAGCCAAATCCTCCAGTGAACACGAGGACCGGAAACTCGTTGTATCGCTACGGGTAGCCGAGGTTGTATGTGATGTGTGTAGGAATAGAGGGGGAGACCTCGACCAACCGCGACCCCAACATGTATCTATTGCGGGCTACCACCGCCCCCCAGGGGGAAGAAAAAAAAAATTAAAATTATTTTCTTATTTAACGACGCTGTCAATTGCCAGGATCACATCAGCGTCGCCGGTGTGCCGGAATTTCGTCCCGCAGGAGTTCTTTTACATGCCAGTAAATCTACTGACATGGAGCTGTCGTTTTTAAGCACACTTAAAAACCATCGGCCTGGGCCGGGTTTGAACCCGCGACCTTGGGATCACTAGGCCAGCGTCTAACCAACTGAGCCACCCAGACCGACCCCAGGGGGAAGGGATGAGGCGAAGTGAGACCGGAGGCTTGTCAGAGAACGGAGCCAGCGAACCCCAGAGACGCAGAGAAGTCCCTAATAGTTACAGATAGTGACACCTGGCACACGACCGATGTGTTTCCTCTACCCAGGGAGAGGGCGACGAAGCGACCCTTGCGGCCCGGACAGGAACTTCCAGGACTCGCCAGGGTTTTCCAGTAAGCAAGCATCTGTGCCACCTGTCCGCATTCGCCGGAACGTACCCTGCTACTAACCAAACCTGAAAGATGACAAAGGAGGGAAATGGGAAAGGAGGGAAAGAAATCCGTGGAGAAGAGAATCCGCCCCAGCATTCCCCTCGTGACAAGGGAAAACTACGAAAAAACTACGAATGGTCGGTCGACGGGGATCGAACCCGGGACCTCCCAAATACGAGACGCACACGTTGCTGGGGCGCCAGAGCATTCGTTAGCTGGAGTTGTTAAGGTTTCCTCAGTCTTCATAACTAGGAACCCTAAACTTAGGTCTGACGCATTTCCTTTCATGTGTCATCAGAGTCCACCACCGGTGGTGCCTTATGTAGTAAAAACTGGGCGTTTAACACTACTCAGAGCAGTTCGTGCAGTTCTGGAGTTCAAAATTGTCACCTATAACCTTATTCTTACTAATTACAGCTTCACGGATGATCAGCCGTCGAGCTTTCGGCCATTGCAAAGTCCCTGGCCATCTTCAGGAGCTGGAGGCCGTGGAGCTCGACATTTATTAATTTAATACGGCTGATCACCCGTAAAGCCGTAATTAGTAACGTTCGCCGTGAAAGCTTACAGTCTTCGTTTTAGTTGTTTTATGGGGCAGATTTAAATTGTACCCAGTAATAAGTTATAGCATGGATAGGGTTGTCTGCAATGCTTACTTCTACATTTTGGGTGCATTTTAACTTAAGACTTTAAATGTAAAATATGCCTATTCGTGTGCATTTTAATAAACCACAAGAGATAGACGAAATCTTACTACATAAAAATGTATATCTCTTTAAAGCACACAGTTTCTTCTAAATAAAACTTTTTCTGGCGTTAACCATTTCCGAGCTATTTTCTGTGATTAGTTTAAATTTTCAAAGCTTCAAAGCTTTTCACAAGAGGAAAATTGCTACCGTTGTATCTCCCCCCCCCCCCCCCCCCTCTCTTTCACTCTTGATCATGCAAATGGAATTTCAAAGCCATCAAATAGCGACCTGCTGTTAAAAAATTTGACTAAAGCCTATTGTGTTCTCCTAATCCACTTGTACCAACAAGGAAACATGCAATAAAACAATTTTACCACAAAAATGCTCGTAAGGATATAATTTTCATACTCTTTGAACTTTTCAAATTTATGTTTCTTTTTGAGGCAGAAAGTAATTTTCCTAAGAAATATACCTTTTTTATGTTTTAACGTTTTTTTTTTTTTTTTTTTTTTTTTTGTGCTCCAATTTTGCTTTAACCTTTGCAAAAATAGATACTTATCAAAGTTGTATGAACTTGGTGGTGAAACACATTAATGATCCTATATTAATAATTATATAGCAAGTTTTAGTTAGCATATAATGGGGAAACTATTTTTGAAGACTCATTTCCCTAATTTAATGGCAACTGACCTCTCAATAGAAATTGGTGTTTCAGATTAATTCTGAGGGTACTTTTAATAGATTCTGTAAGTATGAAAACTTTAACATAACAACATAAGTGAAAAAGGTACACAAATATGTGTATCTATAACAAGTAATTAATATAGCTGCTAATAAGAAAAATCTGATGTGTTGCTCTCACATGACTTTCTTTACTCTTGTACTAACCATTCTTACAAAATCGCATTCCTGTATCTTCTTCGTGTTAGTTGAGATAAACATTTGCAGAAATTATGTTATTGCGTATTTCCTTATAGGTACAAGGGGAATATGGGAATACAGCTGGCGTTGAGCGACAGTCAAATCTTTTAAAGCTTTGAGATTTCGTTCTCTTTGCACGAATAGGATGTAAAAACTGAATAACCATTTTCTATTTCATGAAAGTTTAAGTATTTCAAAACCTACACAAATAAAGGAATATCTCCAAAATGTTCACTACAAAAAAATGATTAGAATATAAATTGGTGTTTTAGCAAGATCTACATTTTTTTACAGTAAAATTTGGTCTCGTTCTTACCGTTTACCAGTTATGCAAAAGTCATCAAGAGTAAACAAGGACTACATGGGCCATAGCCGGAAAATTCAAAATATACATTTTATTTGTCATAATCATATCTTAAACATGTGACATTTTAATCAAAATCGTGACATATTTTCGAGAAAATTAGTTTTCGAAAAATTTTCGGTGTAAAGCGTGGTTTAAGGTGAAGGAATTTTTTTTCAAAATCTTCGTGTCGCAACTTAAAAGATATTAAACTTAAATACCAATTTTGGTTTTTAATCGACTTTTCGTTTTTGAGTTATGCTGTCCAAAGACTGACACACATACCCACACACACACACATCCACACATACAGACACAGACACACACAGACCTTTTTCGAAAAATGCTTTTTTTTTATTTAGGGGGCCTCAAAACATATTTCCGGTGAAATTGGCCATCGAATTTTTGGGTGGAATACAATACCTCCTCTACTTACTACACGTAGTAGATAAAGTAAAAAGATGCGCGCGCATGTGTGTGTTTGTGTGCGTCTGTGTGTGTGTGTGTGTGTGTGTGTGTGTGTGTGTGTGTGTGTGTGTGTGTGTGTGTGTGTGTGTGCACGTTACTCTCTTATCTTTTTCTGTGTGTGTGGGTGGGTGGGGTGTGGGTTGTGGGTGGGTGTGATGTCATAACTCAGAAACAAAACTGTGTTTAAGAACCAAAGTTGGTATTTAAGTTCACATATTTCCAGGATGCGACACGAAGATTTTGATGAACATTTCTGTACCCTAAGCTACTCTGAACATTTATCGAAAACTTTGATTTCCTTAAAAATGACTAATTTTGATTAAAATGCCATATGTTTAAGATATTTATATGTTGAATTTTCTAGCTATAGCCCATGTAGCCCTATTTACTCTTGGTGACTTTTCCATAACTGGTAAACCGTAGGAGAAAGACCACATTTTATTATACAAAAAATATTAAACACTGAAGTTGAAGTAAGCTTCACGTTGCTGGGCGCCAATTTGTAGCTGATGAACCTCCCGTTGTGGTAGCCAATTTGAAGTATATAGGATGTTAAATATGCTACTCTTGGGAAGAGGGTCCGCGGGATGCTTTAAGGTGTTCTTGGCGCCATTACCTTGGCTTAACTTGGTAGAGCATGGATTTGATGCTCTCAGGGTATTTTGTGGGTATTAAAGAAATAACCCAAACTTCGGTTTTAGAGGTTTATTCGACGCATTCCTTCTTTTCAGCATCGAGAGGAGCCGACCATGATAACCTTCTAACAATCCTCCTCACCGCTTTTCATTGTACTGTCGCAACGGTCTCTCCTAGGACCTAGTGTACTGCCGTTGGCATACTCATGCGCCACCTGGGTTCTAAACATTCGCCCGTTGGTCACATGAAGCTGGCATGTTAACCTCGCGGTCAACACGTGATCCTGGTTCGCGTACATTGAATTTCTGTTTCAACACATAAGTTAAGCCCAAATGTTTTTTCTTTTTTTTTTTTTTTTTTTTTTTTTGTGATGTGAGTTTTGCAATACTTAAACTTTTCTCAAATGAACATCGTTATTCACTTTCTCTTGTCCGTACAAAGAGAACGGAATTTTAAAGCTTTCATATAGCGACAACTTTGAAACATTTGACTATCGCTCAAATGCTACTGTATTGTAATATTCCCCTTGCACCTACAAGGAGATTAGTAATAAGATAATTTGTACAAATGTTTATCTTAACTAACATGAAGATATAGGAATAAGAGTTTGTAAGAACAGTACAAGAGTAGAGAAAGTCATGTGAGTGCAACACATCAGATTTTTACAAATATTTATTTTTCTATATAAGAGATAAATGTTCATTAGATATTTACATATTTTTTGAAGGATTATTAGGCTAAAGCTACAGATGACTGAAATTCTTTGGTTACCGGAAAAAACTTTGATTACATAATTTTCTCTACTCACTCTTTGTATAAATTATAACTGTATAAACTATTATTACGAAAGCTTATTGTTCCATGTATTTAATGTTAATTGAAACAAAATTTGTAGAAATGCTTTTATTACACACTTCATTGTAGGTAGTGAAATATTTTAGGACCTAATTGCTATGTGAGGACTTTGAAATTCCATTCTCTTTGCATTACCAGGGAAAAAACGAATGAAAAAACTGAATAACAACTTCACATTTCCTATGAGTATAGGAAAATTCAAACCAATAACAAGGAATACTTCGGAAATAGAAAATGGGAAGAAAAAAAAACTGACATGTTCTGTGCTTTATACGAGATATACCTAGATCTTTTGTGCAGTAAAATTTTGTCTTTGTCTTACAGTTTACAACTTATACAAAAGTAAGTCAAAATGTAGAGGACTTCGGAAACTATTCCCAAAAAGTTTAAGATGTACGTTTTATTTAGCTAGCGCTGCTGCTTACCAAGTGGGAGACCTGTTCCGGGGTGCACTCAGCCTCATTAGGTAGCTAAGGAGCTACTTCATTGTTAAGCAGCGGCCCCTGGTTGCGAAGACCTTATATAGCGATTGGGAGGTATCTGAGCGTTGGCCACGTTCCACTCTATAGCTCTGCACCGCACTTCCTCCGGTTGCCCTTCACACATATGTGTTGACGATGCCGTCGATTTTCCTTCCAGGGAGTTAAAACATTCTCCGACGTCCTCCACGACGTCCACGCGCTAGCAGAGGAGTTCCACCTTCCCGTCGAGTTGTTCCGCGTCTTCCTTCACGCGGACCAGTTCCCCGTCTATCTTCGCCAATAGCCCCATCTTCGTATCGATCACTTCAGTTTCCTTCATCTCTTCCATGGTGACAGCAATGTAACCAAACGGCAATTCAACGAATCCCACCTCCGACATCAGTGCCCTCTCTTAACTTCGCCCTCGCAGCCTCTCAGCCTCGGCTCATCGCTCCAGCAGTCCCTTCCGCGAGGTCACTCACGAAGTCGCTCCCGAGATCAAGGAGGTCCCTCCCCCGGGTGTCACCGGCGGTGTCGTACCCGGTGTCGTACCCGATGTCGTACCCGATGTCGTACCCGATGTCGTACCCGTTGTCGTACCCGTTGTCGTACCCGGTGTCGGAACCAGTGTCGTACCCGATGTCGTACCGGATGTGATACACGGTGTCGTAACCGATGTCGTACACGGTGTCGTAACCGATGTCACTCTCGATGTCACTCCCAATGTCACTTCGGAAGTCACTCCCGATGTCACTCGCGATGTCACTCCCGATGTCACTCTTGATCCCACTATCGATGTCACTCCCGATGTCACTGCCGACGTCATTCCCGATGTCACTCCCGATGTCACTGTCGACGTCACTCTCGATGTCACTTCGCATGTCACTCCCGATGTAACACCGGATCTCACTCCCGATGTCACTCTTGATGTCACTGCCGATGTCACTCGATGTCACTGGCGAAGTCACTCTCGATGTCTCTCCCGATGTTACTCTCAATGTCGCTCTCGATGTCATTCCCGATGTCACTCTCGATGTCGCTCTCGATGTCACTCGCGATGTCACTCTCGATGACTCGATGTCACTCCCGACGTCACTACCGATGTCACTCTGGGTGTCACTCCATGTCACTCCCAATGTCACTGTCGACGTCACTCTCGATATCACTATCGACGTCACTCTAGATGTCACTCCCGATGTCACTGTTGATGTCACTCCCGATGTCACTCGCTATGTCACTCCCGATGTCACTCTCGAAGTCACTCCCGATGTCGCTTTCTATGTCACTCCCGAAGCCACTCGATGTCACTCCAGATGTCACTCCCTTGCCTCCTCCTCACTCCAACTCTCTCACCCTCTCACTCCCGCCGTCGAATCCTCTTACTTGCCCTCGAACCCTCTCACTTGCCCTCGTCCTCTCTCACTTGCCCTCGGTCCCTCTCACTTGCCCTCGACCTCTCTCACTTGCCCTCGACCTCTGTCACTCGCTCTCGACCTCTCTCACTTGCCCTCAACCCCTCTCACTCGCTCTCGACCCCACGACCTCTGCCCCGGTCACGCTCCCTCAACCAGTGACCATCACCCCTTCTCCCTACTTCCCTGTTCCGCTCCATCTCTATCTTTCTATCTCTCCTCATCGCTCTCCGTCTCGCCCCATGTGTGTGTGTGTGTGTGTGTGTGTGTGTGTGTGTGTGTGTGTGTGTGTGTGTGTGTGTGTGTGTGTTTCTGTCAGTCTGTGAACAGCGTAACTAAAAAACCAAAAGTCGGTTAAAAACCAAAGTTGGTATTTAAGTTTAGGTAATTTCTTTCAAGCATGCGACACAAAGATTTTGAAGAAAATTATTCCACCCTAAACTACCCTTTACGTTGAAACTTTTCTGAAAATTTTGATTTTGTTGAAAATGGCTCTAACGATTTTCATTAAAATGATATGTTTAAGATATTTTTATGACAAAATGTATATTTTGAATTTTCTGGTATAGCCTATGTAGTCCTGTTTACTCTGGATGACTTATGAATAACTCGTAAATCGTAAGAGATAGACTAAACCTTACCCTTCCAAAAATGTAGATCTTTGAAAAAACACACAATCCATATCCAAATAAATTTTTTGTACAGTGAACCATTCGGAGATATTCCTTGTTATTTGTGTCAGTTTCGGAAAACAACCTTTCACCAAATGCAACACCGTTGTTCGTGTTTTTATATGTTAACCGTGCAAAGAGAACGGAGTTTCAAAGCTTTAAAAGATTTGACTATCGCTCAAATCCTACTGTTTATGACAACTAACAGGAAGAGGATATAGGAATAGGAGTTTGTAAGAATGGTTAGTAAAAGAGTAGGGAAAGTCATGTGAGTGCAACAAATCAGATTTTTTGTACAGTAAGAATTGGTCTGCTGGTTTACCAGTTATGCAAAAATCGTTAAGAATAAACAGGACTAATTAGGCTATAGCCAGAAAGTTCAAAATATATATTTCATTTGTCATAAAATTATCTTAAACATTTAATCAAAATCGTTACAGCCATTTTTGAGAAAATCAGAATTTTTGAAAAATTTTCTATGCAAAAGGTAGTTTAGGGTGGATTAATTTTCTTCAAAATCTTCGTGTAGCATCCTTGAAAGATATTAAACTTAAATACCAACTTTGGGTTTTAACCGACTTTTCGTTTTTGACTTATGCTGTTTAGACACACACACACACACGCACACACGAACACGCACGCACACACGCACGCACACACATACAGGCACAAGCACACGCGCGCGCGCACACACGCACGCTCACACACACGTGGACCTTTTTCTAAAAATCTGGTGCTGCACTCACATGACTTTCTCTACACATGTACTAACCATTCTTACAAACTCTTATCCCTGCATCTTCTTCTTGTTAGTTGAGACAAACATACAAATTATCTTATTGTTTATTTCCTTGTAGGTGCAAGGGGAATGCTAGAATACAGTGGGCTTTGAGCGATAGTCAAATCTTTTAAGAGCTTTGAGATTCCGTTCTCTTTGCACACTTAACATATAAAAAAATGAACAACGATGTTCCATTTCACGAAAGTTTTGAGTTTTCCGAAACTCACACACATAACAAAAAATATCTCCGAAATGGTTCACCCTACAAGAAAATTTATTGAGACATAAATTGTGTATTTTAGCAAGATCTACATTTTTTGTATAGTATGATTTGGTCTACCTCTATCGGTTTACCAGTTATGCAAAAGTCGTCCAGAGTATATACGACTACATGGGCTACAGCCAGAAAATTCAAGAGATACATTTCATTTATCATAAAAATATCTCAAACATATGGCATTTTAATCAAAATCGTTAGAGGCATTTTCAAGAAAATCAAAATTTTCGAAAAATGTTGCATGTAAATGGTAGTTTAGGGTGGGGCTATTTTCTTCAAAATCTTCGTGTCGCATCCTTGAATGACATTAATCTTAAATGCCAACTTTGGTTTTTAACCGACTTTTGGTTTTTTAGTTATGCTGTCCACAGACACACACACGGACCTTTTTCTAAAAAAAAGGATTCAGGGGACCTCAAAACATTTATTTCCGCTGAAATTTCGAAGTCGAACATTTGGGTGGAATACATTACTTCCCTACTTACCATTCTATTTCTCTCCGATTACTAAATAGCTCCATATGATGTCAGTTAATTGTCATCAAGATACTAGAATAATTCAGAAGCTACAAAATTTAGAATTAAGTGATGGGAAAGCGATTACTCCAGCGGCTAAACCGCCTCCCCCGCCCCCTCCCCCGCACCTTAATGTTGAAAACATACCCCTTTTTTCTATACTTTTATTGGCTATATGGCATGCTTTAAAAGCTTGTTCAGCTATAAAAGCTACTTAGAGCTGAAGTTTGTGGTGTTCAATATTAGTAAAACCCATCTGTATTCATCTTGGTAATCTTTGGCCTGTTGTTACTGATGCGATTTCTTAACTAGAGAGAATGTTGCAAGTTTTCAAATTTTGTTTTGTTTATTGATCTCTGCGATACGTAGTTTAACTAGAAATAAATACTGAACATTGCATTGGGGTATTCAGAGGACTGCACTATGGTGAAATACAGGGGCGGCCGATAAAGCGGGGCTGTGGGACTGCAGCCGCCCCCCCCCCCCCCGAACAAATTTTAATTTTGCTGCCTTTATTGCCTAAATTGAATAGATTACGTCCGTAGATATATTGTAGTTCATTACAACTTGTTCATATCAGGCTCCGCGACGAGTTCATATGTGAAGTCGCTTCTGCCTCTGAGGACTGGCAGTACAACCCGCTATACTGCTGGCAAAAGTTAAAGGCATGTGAACGCTGGCCAATGCTCAAGCAGAGCGCTGTTGCCAAGCGTAGTGCGGTGGTAGTGCGTGTACCGGCAGAGGTTCTGAACATAAGGGTGTGTGACATGCATGCACCACATTCGGCAGCGCTGGTAGGAGGGGCAAGTGTAGGATTCGTGCATGTCCCTCTCTGTTACCCGTGCTGCACGTTTCGCCTTATCGCGCAACCCACCAAACAGTGAGCTCACTGGGCTGCAAATTTTGCAGTCCCGAAAGCGTTGTAAGTGCAATTTTGTGCGTATTTTCGTGAAGTCAGACAGTTTCTGAATATTTTCAGGCGATGCAAGTGTAGTTGTTTCCTTACACTAAAGTATAATCAAATGTAACTTTATATTCTGATGTGTTTGTAACAATGAGTAATTCAGTCGAGTATTTAAAGTCTCTTCGTTTTGGCTTCCTAACACTGCAAGAGAAATGTGACATTAAAGTGCATGGAAGACCGACTCCAGTGTTAAGCATTAGTCAAACTGCAACAAACCGCCAAAAACAATATAATAGGTGTTTCAGTCCTGAAATGTACGCAAAATATGAGTGGATATGTGGCTGTGAAATTAACAAGTTCCTTTTCTGTTTACCAGTAAATGTTCAGGCATTTTAAGCCAAGCCTATAAGGAATCAGTAGATCGTCACAATGTTTAAGAAAAAAAAGAGAGAAAAAAAAACAGGATACTTTTACAAAGATAATCAACTGTGTGAAAATTTGTGGTTAACACGAGCTACCCCTAAGAGTTCATGACGAGCATGAAGGGTAGCAAAATCAAGGGGTGTTTATGGGGTTGATTAAGTATACTACAGAAATTGATTCCCTATTGAAGTGCCATCTTAATGGTGACTCATTTTTAAAGGGACTTCTAAGTCAATACAAAATGAGTCGCTTCAGTGTATTTTTGAAGTTTGGAAAGAAAATATATTCGAAGGAATTGAAGCAGCAGACTATGTGTCTATTATGGCCGACGAAACTACAGATATTGTTAACATGTTCCAGCTCGTAACAGTTCAAAGATATTGTAATGCCTTAGGGAGTCCTGTTGAGCGATTCTAGGAATTTTTTTATTCCGAATGGACAAAACTCCGATTCTATAGCAGAAGTTGTAATTTCTGAGCTTGGCAATATATTAAAAGATAAGAAGACGCTTATAGGCCAAAGATTTGAAGGTGCAGCGGTAATGAGCGGACTGTCAATGGAGTGCAAGTTAAAGTTAGAGATATGTACCCTAATGCGTACTTTCTGCATTGCTTAGCACACCAATTAAATCTGATAATGGAGAGAGCTGCCAGACAAAACAAAAAAGCTAGGATTTTCTTCTCAAATCTCTCTGCTATACCCGCCTTTTTCCCCCGCTCTCCACGCAGATCATCAGTGTTGGATTTGTGTGTTAAGAAGAGAATACCCGGTGGCGGATCAAGAAGGTGGAACTACAAATCCAGGACTGTAAATGTTGTTTACGAAAAGGAGCAGGCATTGAAAGAATGTTTTCAAATTTTGTCAGAATCAGAGACTTCAAGTAGCGCGACAATAAATGAGGCATCTGCTATACTGGAATATCTTGAAAGCAATGAGTTTTGTTTCTGGCTTAAATGTTTCCACTTAATTATGCCTCATGTGGACAAGTACAATCAACTACAGAATCGCCACATAGATGCTGCCAAAGTTCAAGTGTACATATCTACTTTCAGTGCTGAAATTATAAAAGTAAGAAACAAGTAGAATCGTGTGATTTGGCACCAGAAAACCCACACAAAAGAAAAATTGTTTCAACAACACAGACCAGAGTAGCAGCAGTCAAGCAAGCATGTGATGTTATATTGTCTCAATTGGATCTCCGCTTCCAGTTTAGAGAACACCTTTCTGTATCTTTCCTGCTACAAGAATCACAGTTTGAGCAATTCAGTTCAATATTTCCAGGAAATATGTTCAGTGAATGCGTAAAAATGTTCCCAGTGTTTCACAATGACAAACTACCTACAGAACTTTCAGTCATCTATTCAAGAGAGGAATTCAGGAATATTGGTGGTGCTGTAAACTTGCTTCAGTATCTTAGAGTTAATAATCCTTTTTCTGAAGTGTTAAAACTTTTGAAAATAGCCATTACTCTGCCTTTAACAACAAGTGAATCTGAACGCTGTTTCTCCACACTGAAACGAATCAAAACATTCCTTAGGAACACTATTGGAGATTATTGCTATGTTGTCCATAGAAAGGGCAGTGATAGAAAACATCCCAAAGTTCAACGAGAGAGTGATTGATAAGTTTACAAGAAAGAAAGATCGCCATATGAATTTCATCTTTAAACAATTTAGGTAAGCTAAAATTCCAATATTCAGTGCAGCCCCCCTAGGTATAGGTAACATGAGCCGCCAGTGGTGAAATAACTCACACTCGACCTGCATAGATCTATGGCAATTACCATCCCCTAGGAGAAGAGCCACAGAAGGCTCCAGGCCGTATACAGGTGAGCCACAGAGACGCCGGGAAGTGTTAACAATTGTAGGTTCACAGACCGTCCCACTGCTGGAACTGCCTAGAGGGAGATGAACGACCCGTCGAGCAAACAGCCCTCTAGTTCCATGAGGAGTACTCTTTCCTTTGAGCAAGCATTCAAGCCATGTTTTCGACACCACCGTGCACCGCGAAACTTAGAAGCACACATCAAAGGTGAAAAGCAAACAAAATAAAAGGAAAGAAAGTCGTGATAAATAAAAATCCATAGGAGTAATCACCTACCGTGCAGAAAAACCACGAAAAACCCAAGGTCAGGTGGGCGGAATCTAACCCGGGCCCTCCCGAATGCAAACCGCACACGTTAAGGCGGATCCACCTCGCTCGGTTTTTGGAAGTAGTGTACTGTATAGCATTTGTCATAGGGATTTAAAATCTGTTTTCTAAGTGTAACTTCAGTGTAAAGAATGCTTCTAAATGGGATTAAAATCATCAAATATTTATGTAAGAAAAGATATAATTCAATTATTGCAAACGTTTCAAAATATTGCCTTAAAGCTTTTGGGAGTTGTCCTTCAATTAGTGTAAACACAACGAAGATTGTTTTATTTTTATTGTAATTGGAAGAAAAAAATAGATGTTGATTGGTGCAGCAATGATTCCAGCTCCGAGGGAAAAAAATGTGCAAAATTTATTTCGTA